>JADLZN010006282.1:0-129213 GCA_018155175.1 Sinocyclocheilus anophthalmus | reverse complement strand
TTATGTTGAGTTATGATATTCATAATCTATGCAGAGAGGCCTTTCCACTATAGGTCTTCTCCCCATAGCTGTGATCTTTTCAATTTACATCAAGCGAGGATGGCTGAGGATGAAAGTGTAGCCTCCGACTCACTGAGCCCGCGGAGGGCAAACACAGGGCCTCATTAAACTCTACTGCATGGACTCCCCAACAGGGTTTGAAGTGCGTCAAGTAAAGAGCACGGGGTCAGAGGTGGCCCTGAAAACAGATCTCCATTTAACTCACCAGCTGGAGATGATAATTAGCAGGTGCATCACTGTCTCCTGCTCTAAAGGATGATACCATGGAGATCTGCTCTGCGGTGGGCTTCTATTATACACCCGAGTTTCAACAGAACACCACTTCTGAGACGCTCAGTCGCTCACACACACACACACTGGCCCTCTTCGAGAGCTGAGCTGTTTATGGTCAAGGGATTTTAATTCATTGAACTGGACAAGCCGCAGACAGACGCTACACACAGGCATATCCTCACACATATATTTTACACTTCTTCTGCCAGGCTTATAAATTGAGATCTGATGATTTTACACCCTGACTGGATATTTAGAGTGAAATCTATAATTTACAAGAAAACTTATAACTTTTACCATTACTTGTATTTGTCATATTTGTATATTATTGCTTAAACTTGCATGAGGCAAGATTATTGAAAACATGAAAAAATACATATAAAGCTGAAAAAATGACCTAAAATACACAAGAAGAAATTTTGAAAAGAAAAGCATTTAAGAAATGACGAATTACATTGATTATGTGGACTGAGTTAATTATGCAAATAAATCAGCTCACAATATCATCAGGTTACACTGTGACCCTTTCAGAGTATGGCTGAAAGACTTTTTTTAAAGACAGAGGGAAAAATATGTTTTGTTAAGGATTCTGTCCAGGGATGGAAAGCCGTTGGGAGGCAATTAGAGGACTACAAAGAAAAAAGAAATAGATATGAAAATCTTCTGCTTTCTTTTGATGTGCACTAGGCTGAAATGTACATGTACACGCCGAGTGAATTCATATCCTTTTAGAAAAACAATAAGACGAAGCGTATTTTAACTGTAATGCTAAAGGATCGCTGACAAAATGCAGGTCAGTGTCTTCGTAATACACAGTATACAGTTTGATAAATAAATACTACTTTTATCAGACATACACAGGCATGCGAAAAATATTCGGACAATGCAGGTCATGCCTCTTAGTCAGTCCAAGCATACTTTTATAAATAAATATAAATCTCTTTGTTAAAAAATAAATTAAAAATTGCAGATTTCGGAAAAATTCGTACTTTTAAAAATACATTTCAATAAACAAACCATAATAAATAATTATAACAATATAAAATAATCACAGATTTATAATCATAATATATGTTTCATAAATAAATATTTAAAAAATATTATAAATTATAATAAACCTACATTGAAATAAATTAATAAAAAAATAATAGTAATATTATACTAGAGCATAATATATATATATATACCTATATATATATATACATATACATTATATACATATCTATAGACATATATATATATATATATATATGTATATAATTATATATATATATACATACACACGGAACTGAAACAAACAGAAAAACAAATGATCACTCAATAGTGTTCACTAGTTAGCATTCACAAAGCAAATTACTCCCATCAATCACTGCTTCTTCATATGCTAACATAAGCATGCTGAATGCGCAAGTTACTCGATTTTGGTATGTGGAGATATGAGGTAACTCGCCAAAACCGCACTTTTTGACATAATTGTGTGCTTTCGGCCATTGAAGTGCTATTGGTGAACTGTCTGAAGCGGCTCAGCATATGCGTTCAGCCGAATGTGCAGCCTTTCAAACTATAGCCTACTTCACTGCACGACGGATGGAATTTCGCTCTTTGAAAGATTCGGCCTCTTTTGGCTGCGGTCTCTCCTTAGAAGAGCCGGCTCTTCTGGCTCCAATGGCTCTTATTTGGGTATCTATTTTAGCCCAATTTAGCATTTGTGAATGGTTTGTGTGTTGGTAAGCAATTTATTATTCAGTGTTTTCATGAAAGCCTTATTTTTACGCCTTTTATTTAATTTTTTTTTGCGAACGACACATCACTACTGCACAGTTTCTGCGGCGTAACCCCAGGTATGTGTCGCTGCATTCTCGGGTTATGAAGAATAAAGATGGGAAAAGTTAATCTTCTGAAATTAAGCAGCAGTATCTTCTCAGGTAAAAGTTATTAGAACAGTGTCTAGGGGCAAGCTGGCATCACACTGCTCTGACCTTATCAGTCAGTTTGTATCCTATTATTTGATTCGCTCTTGTCGCTTATGACTATGAGGGAAGTTCGAGCATTTTAACCGACTCTGACCTTTGAGTCTCGTTCAGCAAAATGAACAAATATTTTTTCGAGTCATTCCGTTCATTTTAGCAAAATATAATTAAAATGTTACTTCCCTAACACGTCTACTACTACGCAACGAGAGGGGGTGAGCACACTACAAACAAACAACTATAATGCATAATTTACATTAATTGGTTTACGAACAGAAAAACATTAATAATTGTTTACCTTGGTCTTCAGTACTAATATTAGCTCACCTACCTCTTATCTGACCAGTCTTCGGTTTGGAGGCGTCGTATCATCCGTGACACCACCCATAAGCTTTACCTTGCGTCTACCGGAAATAGAATTGAATCAGTTCCATCTCTGAGTCTTTCGAATTGTTTGTTATTTTGTGACGTGACAGCATTTGATAGAGAAATTAGTTAATTTACAAGCTTCTTTACAAACGGGTGCATAGTTATTATTATGATCGTAGTATAGTTTACCATGATTTATTATTATTTACTCTTACAGTTACGTAATGTGTTTCTGGTCTCAAATTGTAGCTTTTTATTTCTTACAGTTTATAAATGTGTGAATTTTCTGTCATTATGGTTCTTTTCCATAGCACTGAATGTTGTAACTAAGTTAATAAAGAGTTGGTTATTATTATTAATTCTCTTTCCGGCTCAGACTGCATTGTTTAAACTTATGGGGCTGTCACGTGATAAACGAACGACTCAAACCCGAAGACCCGAAACAGGTGAACTACTTGACCTAATTCCAGTCAGAACCTATATGGAGAGGTTGCGCTGCAGACTTAAACGAATCACTACCCCCCGAGAAACGCTCGTTCGTCCCGGGTGTTTTTCACATTAAGATTCAGTCAAATGCCCTCATCTCTACTATAACCAGAACAGCTAATCACACTATGATCTGGTCTCCGGAAAGATTCTTTTTATTTGCTTACCGTCAGAAACAAGATCGTCTTTAAAACTGGCTGTTGTTCTCACTACATTGCATTTGTTATATTTCGTAAAAGTGACATATACTCGCCAATGCCCCGATTTTTACTCCATTTGGCGCTTCGAGTATTAGTTTTAGGCCCTGTATATAATATATAATAAACTGGATAGGGTCTTCCTAAAAAAATGACATCAATTGGCAAAACAAAAAAATAATATATAATATATATATATCTAATATATATATATATATATAATATTTTTTTTTTTTTTTTTTTTTTTTTTTTTGCAAATTAATGTCCAGTTTTTTTAGGAGCCCCTTCGCCAGTTTTATCCCAAAGTGATATCTGCCATGGACCTGAGTACACTCCAAGGATTACGGCCTTGCCATAAGTTTTTGTTGTTTTTTAAGAAAAGCTTTGAGAAGAGAGCAGCTCGGTGCCTCAGAGCCCAGATGCATTTCTATTCTCATCAGGGTTCTCAGATTATGCCGCTGATGGCAAAGCTTGCATCATCACTGTCCTATCCCAAATTCCTCCTTCGTTGAGATGCCAGCTCTGTATATAGGACGACATGAATATCGTACGTATCTGATCAACACTTTAAAAGAACCACACACACAAACACACTCGCATACTCACGCATCTCTACAATCAATAGTCCCAATGCTTTCTGAAGTTGTACACTTATGAAACTTCCCATTTTAATTTCCATCCCAACTAGAGCAGCTAAAAATGTAAATACACCCATTTTAAAAGTATATTTTATTTTGTACAAACAATAGTGCATATGAAATATGTAAAATGCACATATTTACACAATGAATTTGAGTACATCTGTAAATATTTCACATCTGTTCTCTGCAAGCAGAGTGTCTTTTTTTTCACAGCAGATAATTTCATTCCATATGAACTTAGAAGTCAACATGAAACCAAAACTGACCCTAATTACATAATATGCACAGCTGGTCTTATAGTACATGTTTTTATCTTAGGAAATGTTCTCTTAATCTTTAATCAAAATGTAATAACTTGCTCCACCCAGGCTGATACTAGTTAACCCTTCAGTATCAGATACAAAAAAATATTCTGCATTCAGTTTAACTGTCATGAACATGTTACAAACTATCAAAATAATACCAACGTGAGTAAGATTTTATTGGTTTGGCGTTAAAAGTCTGTGAGGTCTGTTAAGCACACCACAATATAACTTTTTGGTAAAAACTCAACTTGTCGTTTTTGGAGGAGAAATAATGCTGAGTTGCATCCAAAGAGCACCATACCTACTGTGACGCATGGGGAAACATCATGCTTTGGGGCTGTTTTTCTGCAAAGGGACCAGGACAACTGATCCGTGTAAACTAAAGAATGAATGGGGCCATGTATCGTGTGATTTTGAGTGAAAACCTCCTTCCATTAGCAAGGGCATTGAAGATGAAACGTGCTGGGTCTTTCAGCATGACAATGATCCCAAACACACGGCCCGGGCAACGAAGGAGTGGCTTCGTAAGAAGCATTTAGCCTAGCCTTTCTCCAGATCTCAACCCCATAGAAAATTTTTGGAGGGAGTTGAAAATCCGTGTTGCTCAGCGACAGCCCCAAAAACATTACTGCTCTAGAGGATATCTGCATGGAGGAATGGGCCAAAATAACAGCAACAGTGTGTGAAAACCTTGTGAAAAACGTTTGACCTCTGTCATTGCCAAAAAAAGGGTATATAACAAAGTATTGAGATGAAATTTTTTTTATTGACCAAATACTTATTTTCCACAATAATTTGCAAATAAATTATTTAAAAATCATACAATGTGAGTTTCTGGATGGTTTTCTCATTTTTGTCTCTCATAGTGAGTAATACCTATGATGAAATACAGGCCTCTCTCGTCTTTTTAAGTGGGAGAACTTGAACAATTGGTGGCTGACTAAATACTTTTTTCCCCCACTGTCATGTATGTATGTAATAATATAATATATATATATATTAGAGATATATATAAATAAATATAGTATATATATGTATATGTATATATATAATGTATTTATGTAAGCTTTTATATCCATAACTACTTTATTACTTAAACTATAAGGGATGCCCGATATATCGCCACCATATCGGTATCGTCCGATAAATGCTCATTTTTTCTGTTATCGGTATCGGCCCAATAAGAAAATTTGGCCGATAAATAATGCATTATTTCCTTCAGAGACACTTCAGATACGCGCTGTTCGTTTGCAGCCTTTTGTACAATTGTACGTTGTAATATTGTTTATTTGATGTATATACGATTTATCTCATATAGAATGCGTTTGATTAAGTTAAAAGAGCGCTTCAGTTTACCGGTGATCATTTTGTTATATATAAGTTGTAATATTGTGTTTATGTTGTATTAATATTAATCTTAGGATGCATTTCCTTGAGTTAAATAATCTGCCAGCAAAACGCTTCAGTTTACCGTGTTCATTCAGCTCTTCAGCTTCAGCACGTGCAGCTCAACGGCTGCTATTTAAAACTGGTATTAATTTGTTACTTTTTCAAAATCATTGATACAATATTAATAATAACAACCACTTGTATTTTTCTATTATTAGTTTCATCAGCAATATGGTTTAGTAATTAAAATCCTTTAATTATTGTCCGTGCAAAGGCTATTCCATTTTATTGATCTATGGCACATTCATTTAGATTCTTTACACGTGTAATGATGTCCAATCACTTGTTTGCATTATTTATGCAATATTTTATTCCTTTGTAAGACTTTTTTATGACAAAATTTGGTAATTGGAGACTAAAAATATTTTTAAAACGTACACTGTTCAAACTAGGCTGCTTATGTTAAAGTATTTGGGATGTGGCTTTTAATGATGAGAACTTTTTTGTAATCAGGCTCTCAAAAGTATATAAACTTGGATATAGATTATTTCGCCACATATCGGTTTATCCTTTCAAAATAAAGAATTATTGGTTCTCGTTAGCGGCCACAATTTTCATATCGTGGCATCCCTACTAAAACTATATTACAATTCAGTGAAACGACCACGGCAAAATAACTAATACTAATAATAATAATAAAATTTAAAATTAAGAATTTTTTTTTGTAAAATTAGTAAAACTACTTGATTTGACAACTGAAAAAACCTGACAATTCAGTGACCATGTTAGATCATATATAATGTCATTGCATATCATATATTGATATACACGTAGCTGAGAGCACATGTTCTGAAATGGCATCAAACCGGTTGCCAGTTCAAGGCTGTGCTACGTCGACAAGGCTGTAAATCGTAGACACTGACGCAATTCTAGCCGACACAGTGCATCATCTTCCCGAAGTCTGAACACTTTTATTGATCCTGTGGCTGCGAGCGCATGCTATTTTTAAGAAAGAGCACCAGAATGAAAGAAAAGCTATAAACTGAAACATTTATGTGATGGATATACCTGATGTCTGTCAAGCTAGCAACATTTTTTACAAGGAGCCATTTTGAACGTTAAATAAAAGAGAACGAGGCATTCTCTGGCTTTCATTCACTGAAATTCTTTCAGCTGAGACGGTTTAGCAGCATCTGCCAACGCGACTAAAAGTTGATGTGCGACACACAAGCGGTTTCTTTGACTTGCAGGAAAGGTCAGGCCTGTTGATTCAATGGTCAAAGAAGCTGCTTTGTTCAGTCATATAAAAGCTCTGCAGTGTTGTTATTGTTAACTAAAACAAAAACTATTAAAAATGGTCTTCATTAATTGAAATAAAGCTGAAATAAAAAGTGTATCATATGAATAACTAAACTGAAACCTAAAACGAAATATTAAAAACGCTTCCTTGGCAACTTTTAAAGGGGTCATATGACGTTGATAAAAAATTATATTATTTTGTTTATTTGGTGTAATGCAATGTTTTTATTAAGGTTTTAAGTTTCAAAAAACACATTATTTTCCACATACTGTACTTATTGTTTCTCCTCTATGCCACGCCTTTCTGAAACAAGTCAATTTTTACAAAGCTCATCGGTCTGAAAAATTGAGGTGTGCTGTGATTGGCCAACTACCAGTGCATTGTGATTGGCCGAATACCTCAAGCATGTGATGGAAATGTTACACCCCTACCATATTCTGATGATGCCCTGTCAGGCCGGAGCGATGATTAAAAAAACATGAAAACCCATTATAAACAAAGCATCCGTTGCATCCAGTGGGGAACCCTACTTAGGATTATAATGACTTTTACTGTCTTTTTACACGTTGTGTTGCATCACGCCTCGTAAACATAAAACCAGTCTGCATTTGTGATCGTAGAAATGACAAACAACCGGCTGGCTTGGGAAACGGTGCGGCCGGCGGATTCGACGAAGGAACATCCTGCAGGCTTGCGGCAACCACATGTGACAACCCCGGACTGGACTCCGCTTCATCCACGGTGAAAGCCGATCCGGCGATCCACAGCGCAGTTGTTGTATTTCCTCAGCAACCAGCACGGATCAGCCCTAGGCATGACGAAGCAGATATCGTCCTCTTTTGGAAGGCCAACAAAGTAGTTTTGCTTTCACAACGAAACACAGCGCCTTCACGACATTGCGGCGGCAACAATACTACAGTGAGAAGAAAAGTTACGCCTTCTTTCTTTGCGTGAACATTTGGGCGGCATTATGCAAATCTTTCCACATAGTCCCAAGTCACCTCTATTTATATACGCATTTAACAATAGCAGATTGTGTCAAAGCAACTGAACAGCATTAATTTGGAAAATAGTGTGTCAATAATGCAAATACAATAGTAAACACTCATTTTTTCAGTTAAAGTCAGTTCATCATTTATTCAGTGATGTCATCGTCCAGCTCAGTTTAGTTTAAATAGTATTTTTGCAATCATGTCAACGATATTGCTGGAAAAGAAGTGTCCCCAACTAAGCAAGCCAGAGGGTCGACAGCGGCAAGGAAACCCACAACTCCACGGTGACAGAATTGAGAAAAAACAGTGGAGAAACCAGGCTCATTTCGGGGGGCCATTCTCCTCTTGCCAACAAAACCAGCAGTCAATCCCGGCTCAGCAAGTCACATTGTCAGAGGACTCGTCTGGTTCCTGTGTCTGGTCCCGTGGTCGTCTTGAGACCGTTCTTTACAGGGGCTCTGTTATCTGGGCTCATCTAGTTGTCCGTGTCTCCGCTTCCTTTCAGGCTGTAGAGGTCCGTTTTAGTGCGAATCCCCATCTGGTCTGATCGATAGTGACGTAGATATGTGGGGTGTTAGAACGAGCCGTTTTTAGGTAGGTGTGGTTGACTCTTAACTTTTATAAAAGAATATCTCTTTGGATTTGAGACTTTATTTTTTGCAACTTTACAGATCTTCTTTAAACACCAAGAAATTGTAACACTCCAAAGAGAAAGGAAAACCGCATCATATGAACCCCTTTAAATAAACCGTTAAGGGTTCCCCTTATGCTTTTTCACATTTTTCAACTTTAGTTACTTAATGTTGCTGTTTGAGCATAAAAAAGATCTGCAAATTTACTAAGTTCAAAGTCCACTTCAAAAGGAGATTTTTATTTAACAGAAATCACTTTTCAAAAACGACAACGAACAACTCTTTTGGACTACAACGCATATTTTCCAGGATTTGTGATATCAAATATCGACGACTGGGACGAGACCTGGTTGAGCTGCACTAGAGAAGGCAACGAGTGTTATCACTGTGTCGGAGGCACGCTAGCTTTCCCAAGGCAGACAACTTAGAGTGGTTACAATCATCCGGGGTTAAATCGCTCTCAAATTGATTTGATTTTGACGCAATATTTACACTGAAGCTCGCATGGCGGCTATGGTAAGGGGAATGACATTTCCCGACCAGGCACCGAGTGGAGCCAATCACAACACACACTGGCCCAGCTAACCAATCATCAGCCACACTGGCCCATCTAACCAATGGACAACACACACTGCCCATCGACCCAACGCACAGCATCATTTCGTAGTTTCAGAATGCGGTGCCTTCATATGAGCAGGAACTATTTGAGCCATTCATCGCCAGACTGGGAGAGAGGTGTTTTGGATATTTAAATATGTGAAAATTAATGTAGTTTTTTTCGAACAACCTAGTATAGAGCATGTTCTAGTATACCCCAAAACAAAATCCCGACTTTGTAAAGAGCATAAGGACCCCTTTAAAAATGGAGATCTAAAACTTTTAAAGTCCCCCTGTATTCAAATATTTTATCCCTTAAAACTTATTTTTGATCATTAAAATTACATATTTAAATGTTTTTTTCCTGTGAAATTTTTCTCATGCCTTAAAATAGCTTGAATGCTACTCTACACCCTTGCCTCATTTACTATGTGCTGATCTATGAATATGCAAATTAGCCCCTCCTCCACTCAGTCACACACCAGCCAGCCGTGAGCCAGCGCCTCCTGATCCACTAAATTAACTGTAGTAAACGCGATACAATGGTAATGGCAAGAGGAAATATTGGTTTAATTATGCCATATGTGTTTGAACCAGAAATAAGCTGGTATGCTCAACGTAAGCAAGGAGACTGATGGCTAACTTCGTGAGGTAACATTATCTGTTTGCGCTGGTTCGTTTGCAGCACAGTTAATGATATGCTAAGGATAGGATCCTTTGACGCGATTGGTTGAGTTTTGTGACGTAGCAAAACAAAGGCTGTTTTAAACCGCGTTTCTGTGACTGCCTTTGGGAAACTACAGTTTTAAGGAGAAAATACTCAGCAATGGTGTTGATATATGGATTGGCACATGGTTTGTCTAAAAGCCTATTAAAAACACCACATAGACAAATAAACATAAAAAACTTGATTTTCACCACAGAGGGACTTTAAACTAATTATTAATTTATTATATTACTAAAAACTAATAAAAAAGCTCTACTGCAGTGTCGTTATTGTTAACTAAATCTAAAAACAAAACAATTACAAATCGTTTTGTTGATTAAAAAAGCTAAAATGAAAAAAAAAAACTTAAAATTCTGCCTTGCCAACTAAAGTTGAAGATCTCAAATTATTCAAACTAATTAAAAAATACTGTTGTTATTAGAAACTAGTGCTGTCAACGAGATTAATTGCGATTAATCCATTCAAAATAAAGTTTGTTTACATACTATATGTGTGTGCTGTGTATATTTATTATGTATATACAAACACATGCATGTATATATTTTGGAAATATTTACATGTATATATTTATATTAATGTAAATCATCATATATAAATATATTTCATATATAAACAACATATTTTTCCTAAATATATACATGCATATGTGTGTATTTATATATACAAAATAAATATAAACAGTACACACATATTATGTACACCAAACTTTTTATTTTGGATGTGATTTCCTCGGATTAATCGTTTGACAGCACTATTATAAACTAAATACTCTATATACCATTAAAAATAATTTAACTGTAAAATAAAAAATAAATGAAAACCTTGTTAAAATGCCGACATGGCTACACAAATAAGCTGAAGATCTAAAATTATGCAACTAAACACTTCTAAAAACAAAATAAGTATTAATTAAAAAAAAAAAACTGACTAAAACTTAAAACTTGAATTGAAAACTGAAATAATTCAAATTATGAATAAATACTATGCTAAATAATACTATAATAAAACTGCTCTGCTGAAAAGAAAATAACCAAACTTTTAGAGGATGATGTGGTCAGATTTTTAAGGAACTCTCACGGGTTCATTTATAGTATTGATTGAGCAGATCAAAGTCTTGTGATTACACAGAAATATGCATTTGCTAGAAGACTTCTGAATAATTGAATTTCACAAGAGAGGAGTTGTGTTTCTAACACCTGCCCACGTATCAACTCTAAAGCAGGGAGTTTTCAGATCTTTCCAACACCATATTGTTGAAAGAATCTGCTATGCCTCTTCAGGAAAACACAATCAGATGCTTTGTCTTAAAGGGATAGTTCACCCAAAAAAAATCCTGACATGGCCGTTCTAAAACCAGTAAGACCTTCTTTCATCTTCAGAACACAAATTAAGATTTTTGATGAAATCTGAGAGCTCACTGATCCTGCATAGACAACAACACAACTGAGACGTTCAAGGCCCAGAAAGGTAGTAAGGATATCATTAAAATAGTCCATGTGACATCAGTGGTTTAAACGTAATGTTATGAAGCTATAAGAATACTTTTTGTGTGCAAAGTAAACACGCGTGTGTCGTGGTACTGTCGTGAATGCGTGGAGAAGACTGACACGGAAGAGAAGAAATTGTTGAAAAAAGTCGTTATTTTTGTTTTGTTTTTTTGCGCACAGAAAGTATTCTCGTAGTTTCATAAAATTAAGGTTGAACCACTGAGTCACATGGACTATTTTAACAATGTCATTACTACATTTCTGGGCCTTAAACGTGTCAGTTACGTTGCTGTCTGCTCTCAGATTTCTTCAAAAATATCTTAATTTGTGTTCCTAGGTCTTACGGGTTTGGAACGACATGAGGGTAATTAATGACAGGATTTTCATTTTTGGGTGAACTATCTCTTTAAGGTGTCATTTCATTAGAAAAATTGCTAGTAGTGTAAATGTATGAAGAATTCGAACTCGGGACGTCGACGTGCTGCCCACGAGGCTATTGCCACCAACACAGAAGTCAATTTAAAACTAAACAGCTGTCTGTTGGTCAACACGGGGAATTTGCGTAACCAACTTGAACCCGTCTACTTGTCGAAACCTTTGTTTCGCCCTCACATGAAAATCCCAAATGCGTGGATGCCTATTGAAATGGATTAAAAAAAATTCACCACATGTGGTCACATTTACCATCGTGTCCTCAAGAGCTCTTTGTCTTTTTCAACATGGTTTCCCCATACACAAGTGCTAATAAAATCAATATGATGGCATGTGTGATCTGTGGTGAAGGTGTAAAACCTCACATTGCAGTTAAAAGGAGAAGATGCTGAGATGAGTTTGGAGTTTTCTTTCCACTGTCATTAATTTTTATGCTCTGTTAAGGATGGGGAAACACCGTAGTGGCTTTGAATGACTCATTTAGTGTCAACAAACAGCTTCAGGATTACAGGTCATAACTTTCCATGCTTTAACGTTCATTTAAGAGGGTAGAGGGTATGAGAGGACTTACTTTCCTGTTCCTGAAGGTTGTGGGCCAAACAGTGGTCTTCTAGCATTGCAAAGTCCCGGCACACTGCAGACAGACAGAAAGAGAGAGTTTTAAAAAATCAGGTTATTTACTGTTAACAAAGAGCCACGTCGTAGTTTCAACCCACACCTCAGGATAGCAGATTTAGGTGAATATTTCAGCACGCATGAGCAGTATACGTACAGTATAGTTAGCACTGGACTTACACTACTGTTAAAAAAAAATTTAAGAAATTATCACTTTTATTCAGCGAGGATGCATTAAAATGATCATATTAATTACAAAGATTTTCGATTTCAATAAATGCCTGGTCTTTTGAATTTCCATTAAAGTACACAGTTCCTGTTTCCATAAAAATATTAAAGCAGCTCACTTTTTCATATTGATGAGAATAAGAAATCGACTTTTTTAATATATATATATATATATATATATATAGTATATTAAGGTAAACTGATGTCAAACACAGGGAATACTTTTGGTTCAAGGAAAACCATTCTGTGGAAATTTCTGGTGGGGTCTGCATTAGATCGGAAACTGCAGCGCAAACCGATCCTTAATAACCTACGGTATAAATACACCCGCGAACTGAACCCTGTCTCCCATCGCCCCTTAACATCCTCTTGTCTGCTTTTATATGTTTTCATTATGCACCTGGATTCTGCACCTGGAACAGCCTCCCAGCCTGCTTAGACCCCTTCAAACACCAGTCCAGTGGAGAAGTCATTAAATGCCATGTATCGTCCTTCCAATTTGTTGACTGAAGCACAACAACAGCCTCAAGTCGCTGATACAAGCTTCGCTAACGCTAAATCATTAAAGCAACTTTTGCATTTCAGCCTGCTCGGAACTGAGTCTGATACTGTATGGTTTTCACGTATTGGAAAAAACTCACTTGCGATATTTTCCATTGTTCTGCTACATATATTTCGATATACAAAAAAAAAATCACCACATGACGTGATATGTTATTTATTTGGAAAATAATACGAATGGGGTGATTTTGTAGGCATTAATCAGCATAAGGAAAATAACCTAATTAACAAGCTAGATAAAATATAGAACAAAGATACAAATGAAATAAGCTGTGCTTTATATTTTTCAGGTAAGTCTTAACAGTATTCAGAAACAGAAATTGAATAATCAAATGTAACTACCACGCAATAGTCTTCACTGTATAAATCAATCTAATAAAATCTGGTTAAAGCTAAAAAAGTGATTTGTTCTTTGTGTTTGTTGTTTGGTTAACCTTCAAAACAACAGAAAGCCCAGACATTAAACTCTGGACCCTATATACTGGTACAACACCGTGTTTCCGTTCCTCAATGTTTCCTCACCTAAGCAACTGCGTTTCCAAGGATACGTGCAGAACCCATTAGTTCAGGCACAAAATAGACGCAGAAGTGACCAATTCAGTGTTCACAAACCATTCACGTGCATCTGCGGGCTCCAACCGTGTCTCCAACTGGACTCGTAGAACCTATTATAATCAGTGATGTTGTCTACACTGAATGCGCCGTGACACGACAAATCCCCGACAGTAAACTGATGCCATTTTGCCTTTATACGGACTGACACAAAGTTCAAATGATATGCAATGGTCGCTTTGTCGCGTCCGGTGTAGACCGACTTTGGGGCCGTTCACATGTCGTGCCTAAAAACGTGTGGAAAACGCTAGGCGCGCCGCTTTCTCCTTTTTTCCAAAGCGCTTGGGAGCTTGCGCTTTCGTGACGTCTGCCATTGCGAAGCGACCCTGACCTGCGCTCTCCACGACGACATGGAAGTTTCAACACAGGATAAATGGATTTCCAGCACTGAAAATCACGTGCAGTAGCTCTGCTAATGAATGTATTACAAAACGGCTATTTTAAACAAATCTCTGTACAGCTGTCGCGTCTGGTGTAGACACCGTGTCTGTGTGTGAGCAAAGAAAACAATCAGTATAAATATAAGTAGCCTATACTAAACATTGCATATCGCGGTTGCGCACATCGTGATATCGATGCTGAAGCGATATATCGTGCAGCCCTACTATACGGTTTCTGGGAATCGAGAGTGATTAATAGAACCAAACACACGCTCCAGTTTCACACTGTGTGCTACAGCCCTGAGGGAATTTAGTGGCAGGTTTAATAACGATGTGAAACACTGTTCACAAAATACTAATTTACCTAGGTATTTTCCGGTGTCTGTATGTTTAGCTGAGGTGAGACAAGGATAAGATTAAGCCACTTCTGCAGATCAGTGATTAAAGTCGTTGTCCATCTGCTGCTGATCAGCATCTTGAGCAGAAGAGCTGCAGAACTGAGACCAAGGGATATTCATAGCGCTAAATGAGGAACCAAGAGCAAAATTTACATTTCGTAAAATGTCCTTTGCAGTCTACTGGCTGGTGAAGCTACGTTATGACATCTCGATGTCCTATCTGACAGGATCCGGAGAACGGCCAAGTATCATTTGGCAGGAGGAACCAAGAAAGCCCCTACTGAAAATAAGCATCTTGGTGCTGACTGTGTATTTACTCTAGGCTTCATTTCCTTATGCATGCAGCATATTTTAGGGGCTCAGAGGCCAATTTGTTGAACCTGTACTGGAAACGTTTTTGGGTTATATGGAGAAGTTATGTGGCTTATCATTATGAGAAAACTGGATATATGACCCAGTTAATATTAGTGGTAAACCAATTATATATATATCTATATATATATATAATATTAATAGTATATCAATCTATATATATATCATAATAATAATGTTTGTTTTAATGTTTTTATTGAGCAAACAATGATGAATTTATTGAATTTTCATATAATAAATATATATACACTACTTTTAAGAAGTGTGGGGTAGTTAAGACTTTTTAATGTTTTAAAAGTGTCTTCTGCTTACGTAGGCTGCATTTATTTGATCAAATTTTAAAAATATTTTAAAATGTAATTTATTTGATGCAAAGCTGAATTTTTTGCATCATTACTTTACTCCAGTTTTCAGTGTCACGTGATCCTTCTATTATATTGATATAGAATTATCTATAGGATCTATATTGATCCTTCTATAGTATTAGATAGTAGAAATCATTCTAATATGATGATTTGCTGCTCAGACATTATTATTGTTATTATTATTAATATTGAAAACAGTTGTACTGATTGATATTTTGGTTGAAATTGTGAGACTTTTTTCAGAATTCTTTGATTAATAGAAAGCAAGAACTGCATTTAAATTGAAATAGAAACCTTTTGTAGGCATTTAATTGTCTTTACTGTACAATTTAGGTCAATTTAATGCATCCTTGATTAAATGCAACCCCCCCCCCCAAAAAAATATTTTACACTTAAAAATATTAGACTAGAACTCAATGTATTCCATTTATTTTTGTTTGCTTGTTTTTCAAATTTATGAAAATGTATGGTAAATTATCAGATTTTTACTAAAAACTCGTTACATTTATACATAACTTCAAAAAACAAAAAGGAAAGGGAAAAAACAGTGTTCAATAAATAAATTGTAAATTAAAAAAATTAAGAGACAGACAGACAGACAGACAGATAGATAGATAAACTTGTTTCTCACAGGTTTTAAGCCAGCACAATCTAATAAAACATGTTTCAGGCATAAAGGATTTTTTCCAAAAAGAACATGCTGGTGGATCTTCGCCTAATATTAAAAACTTGTGGGTGATACATACACCATGAAATAAATACAGCCCAAAGCGACACAACACTATGACATCAATTACAATGTCTGATTCATTAAGAATGATGATCCTCAAGGCGCTACAAAGCAGCACCCGAGCAGCGACTGGCAAACAAGTAACAGCAACACAAGGAAAAGCTGAAAGCTCTCCAAAGCAAACACGAAACCAACGCTGAACACATCCCAGGAGGTCTTAGCTAGGCAGCAAAAACAGCACATTTTTTAAGCCTGCACATTTTCCAGGCAAACATCCCTAACTTTGTCTCCAAGAGCAAAGAGCAGCTGCAACACAACAGCAAAATGCTGAATCCACACGCATGAAGCGACTGAAAACAGAAACCACAAGGACATTCTTCAAGGAGAAGCAAACAGAAACTCGTGAGAAACGTGGTATGTTGCTCGTCTTCATCCTGTTAATAAGTTGAAAACATCCAGATGCACTTTCGCATAAACACACGCAAACTTTTATGTGGTACCAAATACTACGACATTCTGAAGTTTACAGTCGAGGCTTTCACTTAAATTGTTAAGGCGACAATATAAAATAAATGAAAAAAATGTTTTTACACAAAACTTTTGGACCTGAATTTCGGAGTAATACATTTCCTAAACGGGTTCAATGAGTCACAAGGTTCTCGCATCTTGTGACCAACGAATTTCATACATATGCAGAGAGTCTAATTGCCACTTTCCACAGATATGGGACACTTTGTTGCCTAAAAGACTTCTTTTAAGCGTTAAAGACACAGCATCATGTTTGTTGTTGTGTAAACTAATAAGATATGTTTGATAAACAATATTATACATCATAAAATGAATCTAGCACAAAATAGTAGACATCAAACATATTTTGTGAATGTGAACTTGGCCTGTCCCACTATAGAGCTCTCAACCATCTGTACTGTATTTAACTGTGTAAATATTGTTTATTTTATATGAAATAATTACCTAGAAACCAACATTTGGTCCCCCAGTTAGATAGAATTACTTGATGTTTTAAATTCAGTAATAAAGTAGCTCATATTAGACACATCAAACTCCTTAAAATTTGGCCTATCCCACCTCAGAAGTTCTTAACCTTTTTGGTCGCATTTAAGTTAAAGTAACTTATATTAAATAAATAACTAGAAACCAACATTTGGTCCCCAATTAGCAAGAATTACTTGATTTTTGGAGTTCAGTTCCAGACCAATAACTGATTATGAATGAAAAATGGTTTGTTTTAAATACATCAAACCTAATCCTAAAATTGTTAACTTGGCCTATCCTACTTAAGAGGTCTTAAAAAAAAAAAAACTAGAAACCAGCATTTGGTCCCCAATTAGACCGAATTACTTATTGGTCTGAAACTGTAATTCAGAAATCAACTGAACCTAAACAAAATTAGCTCATTTTAAAAATAAAAAGTCACTAAAATTATCGATTAAATATATTTACAAGAATGCTGGCAACCAAAGAGTTAACGGTAGTCTTTGACTTCAATAACATATTTTACAATACTATGGAAGTCAATGGCTACCGTTAACTGTATGGTTACCAACGTTCTTCAAAATATCTTCTGTGGTCCTCAAATGAAGAAAGAAACTCATACAGGTTTGGAACAACAAGAGGGTGAGTGAATAATGACAATTTTCATTTTTGAGTCAACCATCCCCTTAAAGTAAAATCATTTATTTTAAATGAAATAACAAGAAACCAACATTTGGTGCCCAATTAGCTACATGGCTTTTGAATTTCGATTTGAGACCAATAACTGAATCTGAACCTCAGATATACCACCAACTGGATTTGGGGCAGAAATGATGGGGTCTGTAAATCCGAATCCACCCTAAGCATCAAACGGGGTTCAAATTAGTGGGTTGAAATCCTGCAAAGCTAGCTATCCCCCCACCCAATAACATGCAAAGTCATCAACAGCTTGTGTTGCACCACAGTCATCTTCAGTATGCCGAAGATTTTCATGATGACTCTCACTCACAACACATGTGCCAGCATTCATTCATACACACACACACACAACACACACACACACACACACACACACACAGCAACTAAAGCTAACGTCAGGCATCACACGCCACCTAATACATAATATTTGAGGCAAAACAGGCAAGAATTTAATCGCTTTCTCTTTCTAGATCAGATATATATTGATAGAGGCGTTTCTCAGTAACGTTACAGCGAATGGCTGTTTTGACTCCCTTCAGTAACGTAAATATGTCCGTAGCGTTACATGGTATAAAAGGTAACCAATGTATTGAGTCAAAATAACAGTTTGCCTTCATAATTCACCACAATGCAATCATATTTAATCGTTTTTGGCCGTTTTGAATCATCTGACAGGCCGTGCCACTTGCCCGGTTATTTTAACGCAGTAACGTTAACACACACACAATGCTTCAGAAAGCACGCGCACCACCATCATCTTCATCTTCTTCATCTTCACTCACCCTCTTTCACGCCAGGCAGGTTGTTCTGATCAATACTGAAATCAGCCATGTCGTCGCCGGCGCGTAATGTTTCTCTGGGGTTTCTGGAGGTTATTGTTTGACAGACGGATGGCGGTTTCCGTCAGATAAATAACGTTCAATAAATCCCGATCGATGTCTTCGCTAATGTGTCGCTCTGATTGGTTTCTGTCGCCAGCCGAGGTTTCTGTCCGTCCCTCCCTCTTTACCCTCAGCGGATGAATATTGGGAGCTCACACAAACCACAAAGAAAAGCTGAGCTCTGTGTGTGTGTGTGGTGATGTGGTGTGTGTGTGTGTGTGTGTGTGTTTGTGTGTGTGTGTGTGTGGTGGGTGTTTGTGTTTGTGTGTGTGTGTGTGTGTGTGTGTGTGTGTGTGTGTGTGTGTGTGTGAGAAGCGGATGGCATGGCGGGACATGCCACGCTCACACTCTGGCACGCGAGCAAACACATGAACAAACACAGCCAGTGAACCTGTGCAGTCCTCAAATTCCTTCAGAAGGAGGCTACCTGAATGTTTTGTAAACCTGGTTATTGTCGTTATCTATGTTTAAAATTCAGGCCAGTATAAACACTCTGATATTGAATTTATTACTTTAAATCACTCTTTTGCTTTTGGAAAATGCAGAGTAAAACTTAGCTACTCTGATGTCAGGCTTCCACGATTTTAAAATTATTAAAATGATGTATGGCCTAACTACAATGTAAAATGCAAATATGTTACTCTAAAATGTTATTATGAAATATAAAAAATAAAAACATATTTTACGGTAAATATAGAGTAACCAAGAGCATATCAATTGATGAATTATTATCATTATGTCATTGATGTTGTGGAAATTGTAAGAAAGATTAAAAAGTGAAATACCCCATAAAAAATCTGATAAATGATAATTATACAATGTATTTGAATTATTTATTATCATTCTATTTAATTCATTCATTCATGCATTATAGTTTTTTTTTTAATTAGAGTTTCTATCAAATGGAAAATACTTTACTTCCAAAGTTTTCCTTTACAAAAACATCATTATAACACCAAAAACATTTTATGATAGAGTACTACAATATTTGATGAAATATTATTTTAGTTTTTACGAAATTTTGGAATTATTTTGTATATGTTATTATTGTGTCAACTATTTATTGATCGATAGAAACTGAAAAAAGAAAATAGAAAAAAAGCTGAATATCTAACACATATAAAATAAAATGAACTTAACTTAAATATTAACTAAACTTAAATATTGTTTTAAGAATGATATGGATCTGAATTTTTTCAAGTTTTAATGCAATTCGAGTTTCTATCGGATGGACTATGCCTATACCTTACTTTCAAAGTTTAAATAATAAAAAAACATCATATATATATATATATGTCAAATGATTAATCGTGAAAAGTTTTTGTTTACATAATATATGTGTGTGCACTGTGTATATTTATTATGTATATATAATACACATACATGCATGTGTGTATGTTATGTTTATATATTCAAGATATTTATATATAATCTAAATTATGAATACACGATAACATGTAAATATGTTTTCAAAATTAGTTTGTATGTGGTGTGTCCTTTTGTCAACATATAAATAATAATAAGCTATTTGTAGCGTAACTCAGTATACTAAGATACAAAAATAATATGAAATGACTTTCATTATTTTAAATATTAATATAGATTTTATCAATTCAATTTTAACATAGAAAATAAAAAACCCACAAAAAATGCATATTTAAACACAATACGTTTGTTAATTATAGATATGGATCTCAATGTTTATAGGTCTTCAACCAACTAGAGTTTCTATAAGATGTAAAAGCCGCCAGAATGACATTATATTGTACATATGACATCCATCATCATACTGTTTCTTGTTATTCTAGGCACTGACTCACATATACTTTTAGTTCAATTAAAAGAAGAATGCCAGGAACATTTTGCCATCCCCAGATGAATGATCCCCAGTAGTGCCAGTGATTTACTCTTGTCCTAACATACACCGCCGCTGATTGATTGCCCGTCGCTGGCCCTGAGACCACGTCAGAACATCAGTCCCAGCTGTCACGGACCCTCTTTTAGATACAGAACGACACAGTCACACTTTTGATTTACAGCGATGACACATCCTCGCGTCTTCACGCCGGATTAAAAGTGTCCCATCTGATGAGCCTGCAGCAGAAGAGCCTTTGGTCAGACACGCACCAGGATCATTCCCTCAGTGCCATGGACAGACTATCCTCAGGAAGTCTTCTTCCACGACTTGCTTTTTTACTTCTGATTGGTGCTCTCAACGTTCATACAAGAAGCCTTGCAAGTCCAGGTGAGCACAGGCCACTAATTTGATCTAAATGACTGTTTTTTGATCATAGATTTCATTTAAATCCGTCTCATTGTTTCTTAATTGTGTGTTTCCATTTTTATAGTCAACCAGGTTTTCCATTCAAAGGATGATTCAGATGTGCAGAACCAGATTTTGGCATTTCTGCTACGGAAAAACATCATGCCTGTGCAAGAAAAGGATGTAATCGGTAAATAAATGCATTTGATTTATGTGTTGCACAGATTGTCTTACTCTTAGCAAATGTATAATGAATAAGCATCTTATAATCCACAAGCCTGCTCTTCTTCCTGAATCTCAGGACTCGAGCTGGCCAGAAAAATCGCAGAGCTGCAGGAGGTATGTTTCATTTTGGTCATGTGTATTTAATGGAAAAACGTTTATTGTCATTAAATACAATTAAATATACGTTTTTTTATAAATAAAAAAAAAAAATACAATATATAAATAACAATAAAACCAACTATTATTATGAAAGCTAATTGTCAGCTTGCTGTTTCAGCTTGCGGTCCTTCAAGAGGAGCTAAATGTAGAAAGAAAATTGGTGTCAAACGCAATAGAAAAAGAGAGATCGATGACCAGCAAAAGAGATGACGGTGAGTGTTACTTTTTTATGAACAGATATGTTTGTCAACTGCATAAATGCAGATGTAATTTTTTCCCCCATTTTCTTTTTAGCCTGTTTCTGGAAATACTGTGTTTAAGGATGTTAAAGTGAAGAACCAGGAGCAAGAAAATCTGCAAAATCATCTAATGCCTTAAGATGTGTCAAAACGAGCAGAACAGTTTCATATATGGAATTATATGTATTCATAATGTGTCATGATAATCATGATAGTTATAATGTACTCATGACTTTACTCTTATAACAAAAATGTATTTTATGTAAATGTCATCTCAATAAAACATCAAGTGAAATTTATTGATTTTACTCTATCATCTCATTGTGCAAAATATTCCCTATTTTTTAAGGATCTTGAGTTCATAATTAAACATATGAATGCACAATTTTACTATAATAATTTCAAAATAATTTTATATAGGCTAAAACTTGTCATCTGCCTTGATTTATAAAGATTGGCTTTTCAAGAGCTCTTGTCTCCCTCTAGTGTTAAGATTTTGTTGAACATTATAAATGTCACGCATACCAAAAGAATATATTAACCAAAGACCTGACGGTAGAAAATTCTTCTGTGTTCAACAGAAGAAAGACACACATATAGGTTTGGAACAACTTGAGGAACAAAAACGGTGACAGAATTTTCATTTTTGGGTGAACTGTCCCTTTAAGGACACATATGAACATATGAAGACAGAGGATTATGGACATAAACTAATGCAAAAAATTGGAGACACTTTTTAGTGAAAGAAATTGCACATTGTCCAAACAAAAATAAGGAACATGTATTGTTATTTTAATACTGCATTTTTCAATCAATCAATCAATCAATAATTAGGGATAGCTCCTAATGTCCCACTCTGCGTTATTGAACATTCGGTACTTTTTTTTTTTTAAAGAGCGATATTGCAAGTTGGAAGACAATGACTTCTACAAGTACACACAATAAAGACCAAAAAAAAAAAAGCTCATCACAACGGATGCAGGCTTCACTGCAGAGTATGATAAGTGTCGAAAGGGAAGAGCTATTTCCATAGTGTGGTTATTAAAAGCATAATGCATCCATTTTAGCCAGACATTCTTCAGTATCTGTGAGAGGTAAGTTTAACATTGCTACTTCATTTATTTGTTTTAGTAACTTATCCCTAACTTGTTTTAGGAATAGTTTACCCAGAAATGAAAATTCTGTCTAAATTCTAAAGTTCCCAGAAATGTACTCACTTTTTTGTCAAACCTCCATGACATTCTCTCTTCTGTGGAACATAAAATAATATATTTTAGAAACTGTGTCCACTTATGTCCATATAATTAAAGTCAATTGGGTCCAATGTTGTTTTGGAGCCAGTGGACAAGAATGGACATAATTTGGTCCACTGAGTCCAATGTTGTTTTGGACTCAATGGACAAAAAAAACAAAGAAGGAAGAAGGTCATACAAGTTTGGAAAAATATGAGAGGGAGTAACCATTTTTGGGCAAACTATCCCTTTAAAACGTAGTCATTTAAAAAAAAAAAAAAACATATTTTTTTTTATTGTACATGGGGCAATTTATTTTCCTAAAATAAAAAAAAATGATCAATTATATAATAAAGAAGACTCTTATAATGACATATGCCTATATTTGTTCCCCAGTTTGAGAATATGTGGTTCACATTTGTTCTACTTCAACTTCTGCCTCAATTCGCCCTCTGTGCTCGTTGTCCCAATCGGTGCATTTGTGACATTAGGGGTTCTGCAAAATGCACTGGGGACATCACCGACATTCCTCCTCTCGACCCAACAACAACCTTCCTACTCTTGCTAAATGACACAAACATAAAGATCCTCAAAGACCGAAGTTTCCAGCCGTTCTCTCTTCTGCTACGACTAATGATCACGCACAGCACTCTAGACACCATCCAACCAGAAGCCTTCCATGGTGCTCCACAGCTTCGGTCCATCAAACTCTCATCAACCGCACTCTCTGTCTTCCCACCCAAGGTGTTTAGTGAGCAAAGCAACTTGGAGCAACTGCAGCTAGATGGGAACCAAATAGCTTCCGTTAGTTCAGAACTCTTTGAGGCGATGGTTAACCTGACTGAACTAAATCTGAGCAAGAACCGCATCTCCCAGCTGGACGCTGACGTCTTCCAGGGTTTGACCAAGCTGAATTACTTAAACTTAGCTGATAACCAACTGAGGAACCTCCCGAAGACCCTCTTCCACAACCTTTTGCAACTCAAATCTTTGGTGCTCTCATCCAACCAGTTGGAGACTCTTGAAAGTGGTTCCTTTGACCATCTAAGCAACCTGTTGGTGCTAATGCTACAGAAGAACCAGATCCGAGAGATTTCTCCACGTCTGTTCTGGCCCTTGCCATCCCTGCTCACCCTCTCAATGTCTGCCAACCAACTCCAGTATATTCCAGCCGAGACCTTCTACTACTTGCCCAACCTGACCAAGCTCACCCTCTACAAGAACCCCTTCATATCCCTTCCTTACCAGCTGATGGGACACATGCCGAGACTCCAAGAGCTGTACCTTTACGAAACCAATCTATCCACTGTCCCATGGAACCTTTTTGCAAACATGACCAATCTACTGGCTCTCAATTTACACTTCAACAACAAGTTGACCTCCCTCCCAAAGAACCTCTTCTGTTGTCTGCCCAAGCTGAAGAAACTGTCCCTGAAGAAAAACAACCTTCAGGAACTAGACCCGGAGCTCTTCTCAAACTTGATCAGCCTTCAAATTCTGATGCTTAATGAGAACAAGCTTGAGTCTCTCCCATCGGCTATCTTTCACAACACCTCAAGACTAGAAATACTAGACCTGAAACACAACCATCTGAGGCATCTCCCTGGAGATGTTTTTGTGCACGCAATGATGCTAAAAGATCTCTCTCTTAGCGGCAACAAATGGAATTGCGATTGTAGCATTATGGGTATTGCAGAATGGATTCGTGAAAACCCAAAACGAATCAGTGACTTGGACAAAGGAGTAACATGCTATGAACCATACCGCTTAGAAAACCATCCGCTGCAAACGCTGACTTACGAGGAACTCCATTGTGGTGTTTTCCAGACCACATTTATAGCTTCAAGTGCCATTACCACTGGGGCTCCAGCGACACCAACCCTGCAAACATCTACAAGCACAACAGCAAGAAATACTGCGAATGCAACTACAACTGCAACTACTTTTCCAACAGACGCCTCTCTACTTTCTCCTACACCTGATCATATTTATGTGAAACAAGGCAATGGTAACAACAATGATCCGGCGTTCTACGATACAATTGTGCTAGATAACGGACCTGAAATAGTGCACAACAATCATTACAATGGCTGGGTGTACCTGTGGACTGTCCCGTCAACGGGTCCCTACAGTGGATTTATGATGGCTTTGTACATTGTTCTCTTGGTCAGTGGTGTAGTCCTGATTGTGGCTAGCTTGTATGCTTTGTATCGGCTTCATAAGTTGATTTTGCTTTTAGGAAAAGTCACTATGGGAGAAAAATCAGAGAATAGTGGCTAGAAGAGCGTGAAGCTTCAAAGTCAAACTCTAGAGAAATCTTAAAAACCTCTTCAGTTCTAGTGAATTGCTATGCGTTTTCACATTATAGTGCACATTGTAATTTGTCTAATTGAACTCTATACATATTTATGAGGACTATAAAATCCTGAGACCACTAATCAAAAGCGTCTGTCTTGCATTTTTCTCATTTTATGCAACAAATTTCATTACAAATGATGTTCAGCACAACTTAGGTGACAAGCTTCAGAATGTATATTATTGTTTTTGTAAGCATTCATTTATACAGCCTTTTACAATGAATCTTTTGTTTCTTTTCTCAATACACAAAATTTCCTTCCACATTCCAGTGCTTTGCATTCACAAAACTGATAAAGCCACACCCTTGGTGGTTGTTTGCAAAGTGTAAGACCAAATAAAATGTTTCTGTTCTTTGAGAGTGGTTTCTTTGCCATGTGTGCCACCTGGTGGTTAGACAATATAGAGCAGAATTTATAGGGCAGAATATTCATATGTTAACATATTTACAATATACCACCATACTTATTTTCTCAAGCCAAATTTTTTTTTATTTTAGTTATAATTATTATTATTATTTGTTGTGTATTTATTTAAATAACTTCTGGATTATATTATACTATTTTTTTTAATTATATAATATATATTTAAATGATATTAAACTTATTGTTAGATTAGGATACTCAAACTGCAGATCATTAGACAATATGCACAATGTCAACCTTAAAATTATAGATTTTATTTTAGATTAGTATAGATAGCCTATTATAATTATTAGGCTATTAGGGAAAGCATGAAGTGTGTATTTTCGGATGTTAAAATACTAAGTGTAAAAACTATTGTTGCGATTATTTTTAGTGTCACTAGAGGCACAAAAATCACAGGTTTCACTTTTAAGTAGGCTATGAGGCCGAACCACCCAATGAAGAGATGTGGCTAAACTATGAAGGTATTTTTGGTGCAAAACAACTGAGTGACCGTGACAGCGGAATTTGTAGTTGTAGAGAATAGCCACACATGTGTATCAGTAAATCTGAAGTCACAGACAAAAGTTGCAAACTTGTAGATATTTTTTTCTCTCCCACAAACACAACACAACAGTTACACGTTCTTGAATCCTTCACTGCAGGTGCACAAATCCTAGTCTACGAATCACAAATCAAGAAACTCGTACGCTCACAAGTTTTGCTACTATCGCTGCAGTGAATATGGTGCAAAACACATTCACACACCTGCATCAAAAATGTGAAGTCACAGGCGAATTTTGTACATCCGCAAATCAGTTTGTGAATTCTTGCAATGAGATTTGCCCGCTTGTAGAATGTTTTCTTACATATATATCTTTTTTTCTTGGATGCTTTTTCTAGCACAAACACAAGTGCATAACTACAAAGGCGTGAATCTGCTGCTACGAGTCTCCAACACTGTTTTTCGCTTGCAAATGACAAATTTCACACTCTCTCCCTTATGCACCGCCTATCTATGTGAAAAGTGGTGCAAAAGTGATTTGTGCATCTGAAGAGGCAACGGCGCGCTTAGGCCAGCGAGGCATTTACTGCCAATCAGACCGAGTCATTTGGGCCCTGAAACCGACCCCTAGTTTTTACGCAAACCCGAAAACACTAGCGAGAGTGCGAGCATCTTGCCAGCGCAGTATCAGACAGTTCGGTGGCCTATTTGTCTCTTTTGAAAATCATTTGTTTATCGTTAAACAGCTAGTGTAAACGGTTCTTATTAGGTTAGCAATGATTCACGCAAGGTACAGCTAACAGCTTAGCCTACTGCATGTAGTTTCGCGATTCAATCGTCTCGTATTCAAATCCCATGTCTACTACGCTTTATTACTTGTATCCAGTTACTGCTTACCCTCTTATAGAAACCTAAGGTCACACTAAAGGTAATTACAGCCACGGGCATTTAGTAGTCCACCTATCTATCAGTTGTAGATTGAGCCAAACCTCACACAACAAGGTTCTCCACAGCTCGAATGCCAAACTGAGGAAGTAATAAAGTCCTCTTAGTAAGTACATCCCAACCACTGAGCGTAGTAAGTACTCGGCAAATACTACTATAGAGTGCCTGCTGTGGAACTTACTTTAGTTTTCTATAGTAGGCTATTCCCACTAAAAATTACTCACAAAGAAAAAAAAATGGACCCGTGGTTTTAAGTTATCGCCTGGGAAGTTGACCCTGATCTGTCATTTTGATAAGGTAAAGATAACAGGAATACAACGGAATAAAGCGTTCTATGTAGACGTGTAATTTAATACGAGAACAGATCCCCTTGAATAGCAACCTTAAACAGCGGCACGTAGGCTTCCGTTCAGTTACCTTTCGTCCGAAACTCGCTTGCTAACTTAACTCACAGAAAACCCGTGCTGTACAACACCGGAGCTGTATTTTAAGTAAAACATAGAGACCCAGATAGAAAAAAAAGAACCCGTAAACTTTCTGAAAGGTCGCTGTCACCCCCGATGATCCAAGCTGCCGACCTTTGGGGCTTCCTTGTGGCCATCACAACCCTCCAGCGTGGGCAGTGCTCGTAGCGCGCCCAAAGCCGCCTCTTCTGATTGGCTGAAATTCTCTGCTCTCTAAACAGTGCGCGCCGTTGCCTCTACAGATGCACAAATCACTTTTGCCCCATTTATCACCGAAAGGCGTGTGCAAAGGGAACACCCTAAAGAGCGCGTGAAACTTGTCATTTGCAAGCGAAAAACAGTGTTTGAGACACGTAGCAGCAGATTCACGCCGTTGTATTTATGCACTTGTGTTTGTGCTAGAAAAACCATCCAAGAAAAAAATATATATGTAAGAAAACATTCTACAAGCGTGCAAATCTCATTGCAAGAATTCACAAACTGATTTGTGGATGTACAAAATTCGTCTGTGACTTCACATTTTTGATGCAGGTGTGTGAATGTGTTTTGCACCATATTCACTGCAGCAATAGTAGCAAAAAATGTGAACGTATGAGTTTCTTAATTTGTGATTCGTAGAATAGGATTTGCGCACCTGCAATGAAGGATTCGGGAGGGTGTAACTGTTGTGTTGTGTTGTGTTTGTGGGAGAGAAAAAAAAAATCTACAAGTTTGCAAATTTTGTCTGTGACTTCAGATTTACTGATAAACATGTGTGGCTATTCTCTACAACTACAAATTCTGCTGTCACGGTCACTCAGTTGTTTTGCACCAAAAATACCTTCATACTAAACTCACGTTTGAAACCAAAGTGTAAGAAAGTTGCGCAAATCCCACAAACCCACGCAGGGCTCAGATGCAGGGGGGGGGGGATTCAAACTATAGCAAAAATACAAACGTATTCGTCAGGCACAAATTAGGTGAACTGGTACAGCTCTTTATAAATAACAGGTTATCATTCTAATGATCATTCTACAAAGGGAATGTTTTTGGATTTATACTCTAAATACGTTGTCACCTTTTGGGTTGAATGAAGATTTTGATATTAAGTCTTTTCTATAGGATTGTGTGTATTTTTTCATCTGTCTTCAGTATTGTTTTAATATTTTGAGTGATTATTGATCTGTATTGATTTGTATTTATTCGAGTTTAATGCGCGGTTTCTCTCTCTCTCTCTCTCTCTCTCTCTCTCTCTCTCTATCTCTCGCTCTCTCTCTCTCTCCCTTGTGTACCTGCAGTGATTGAATGTGTCTAATAGATTATCCGTTATTAGAAAGAGTTGTACAAGTTTCGGTAAGTGCCTGACGAAGACCTGATGGTCGAAACGTTGCCGCAATAAATAATTTTTTTGGAGCAGTTACATCAGTGTGCGGACAATACATTTGTATTTAAAGGGGTTATATGACGCAATTTCATTTTTTCCTTTCTCTTTGGAGTGTTACAAGCTCTTGGTGCATAAAGAAGATCTGTAAAGTTGCAAAGACTAAAGTCTCAAATCCAAAGAGATATTCTTTATAAAAGTTAAGAGTCAACCACACCTACCTAAAATGCCTCGTTCGAACACGACCCCACATATCTACCTCACTATGGGGTAGCACTTGTTTGCCACTTCTCTGATCACAAATGCAGACATGGTTGTATGTTTACGCGGCACGATGCAAAACAAACGCGTAAAAAGACAGTATAAGTCATTATTAATCAGTAATTATGTCTCCACTGGACGCAACAAATTCCTCGTTTATAATGGGTTATAAACTTTCGTCGCTCCGGCCTGACAGGGCATCATCACAGTATGGTGAGGGGCATAACATTTCCATCACACGCTTGAGGTATTCGGCCAATCACAATGCATTAGATAGCTGGCCAATCAGAGCACACTTCGCTTTTCAGACCGATGAGTTTTGTTAAAAATCGACGCGTTTCAAAAAGGCGGGGGGCAATAGAGGAGAAACAATAATGTACAGTATGTGGAACATGTGTTTTGTTTTTACTTTTAACCGCAATTAAACACATTTAATACACCAAATAAACAAAAATAATGTTATTTTAGCAGCATATATGACACCTTTAAACTCACGTTTGCAATTACTATTCCCCATAGGTTAGCGTACACAGCAAACATGTACCAAGCACTTTTATCAATCTCTTTTATTTTAGATCTCTATTGCAACATTAACAGGGGCCCGTTCTTCGTACATTGCTTATTACATCCGAGATCAAATGACATATTCAAGATGATATCATCACGCTAATTTTATGATTCAAAGACAAATACATTTTAACAGCCCCTTTTCGCCACCTACTGGCATAACAGTGTAATTGATAAATCTTCATTTGAAGTGCCAAATATTTTTCAAAAGGATATTTACTCTATTTTAATCACTACCGTACACATCAGAGTTTACATCTGAACTATAAACTTTTATCCCAGTACTTCTGTGATTTGAATGTTTGTAACACAAAAAATTATGATACTGGAAGCTGTTTATTCAGGACAGACAGATGCTCTCTTAAGTCAAAGGCAGCGCAAACGTTCAAATCACACTGGTGTGATCGTACTCTGCACGGACGAACCAAGTGATCACAACATTGATCGAACATGTCAAAGGTTGAGAAATGAAACAGATGAATCTTTGTAATTTAGGAATAGAATCACGTTGGTGTTTGAATCGTGTTCACGATCTTTAACGATGTATTAAATTAAAGTGCTTTGTCATGTTGGTGGTGACGGCTCTCTTGCAACATGTTTAGCTATCACAGATATTATACTTAGCGTTTTTGGCTTCTGATAGCAAATGTAGCCGAGCGCTTAGATTAGCGAGCAAGGTCCTGGCAGATCGCTAGGTCATCCTCACAGATGAAGAAAAAAAACGCATAGGAATCGATAGGCGGAATCTAAATTTTAATTTGACAACAAGTATCCGATTCCTGACCTTAAGTATCCGATTCTAGAATCGGAATCGATTTTCGATTCCCAACACTATTCACGTGTTTGAAACATCAGAACGATGACTCTCATACATTAACTACTGGAAAATTTAAACTGGTGTCAAATTTCAATTTACATTAAAAATATGCAGTAGTTTCACGTTAATCTAAAAAAAGCTCAACCGTTGAGCTTCGGGCGACTCGAGTTCGAGTCCCAGTGTTGTGCCGAATTCTGACCCCTTCCAGATTATTAGGCCTACCCCCCTAGTATTGTTAGATTTAGGGTTAGGTGTGGGGGAGGCTAGGCTATATGCAGCCGTTAGATTGGAAAAGTCTGTCACAAACATGAAACATAGCGGATCATTCTGAATAAATATTTGCCACCATCCCACGATGCCTAAAATGCTTTTCTCGAAAGTTCGGATCTACGAGTTCAAAGACCTCATTCGGAACAAGAAACAACCGAAAACGTAAATGAATTTTACTCGTCTCTCTGCATACAAACTTCTTGAATTGACCGAAAGATGGATATTTATTGAAGTGTTTATTTTAATTTCATAGACTGGATGTTCTGTTGAGCAGGAAAAAACAGAAAAACAATATCCGATGTGTTTTGATTAGGAAAAATACTGAAGACTCTCATTATCAGTAAGTTTTTAAATTGTTATATACATGTGTAGAACAATTTCAACAATAATGAAATCATCAGTTTATGGGTAATTGATGCATTAGCAGTCAATTTTAAGGCTAGACTTTGGCCAGATAAATTGTTTTTGCCTTTACTAGTTCATTCCTTCAGAGTGACAAAAGACAAAGTTCAAACATAAATGTCCATGTAGTCTTCATAAAATAATTAGAAAAAGTATTTATACATAATATTTTTAATAAAGTTAAAAATAAAATATTTTTAAATATTATAGCATGTCGCACACACACATCATTTAAATTTAAAATCATCAAAAGTATTTAAAAGTATTTTATATGACTATGGATGGTGGAAATATTGTATTTTAAGTGCTATTGTTTTTCTAATTTCCTCTTTTTTTCTTAAGACTAAAAGACCATGGGCCAAAGCTATCTGATCTGCTAGAAAACAGAGGTTGTTTCAACCAACAGTCACCTTTATATAATTTATGTGTTCAATTTTAGTATATAAAAACTTCATTCTTTTGCAAACTGACTACCTGGACACCTTTCGTTCATTTCTCCAGTCGGAGTTTAGTGCGAAGAACATTGCATTTTGGCTTGCCTGCAGGGAATATAAGCGGATGACTTCATCTGGCAAACTCTCTAACAAAGCAGCAGATATCTACAAAGAGTTTCTCCATCCAATGGCTCAACAAGATGTCAGTATGTGCATTCAGTAAAGCATTAAAATAGAGTTGGGCCTTTCTAAACAGTTACAGTAAATTGCGACGCACAAAAGTGTCATTGTATCATAGTAATGTTACTTAATAGGGGGGGGGGGGGGGGGGTGCGATATTTTGGATGGTAACAAAAATCGATGTGCCTGCAAGTCACAAATGAACTTAGATGACATTTTAAACAGCATTAATAATGGCTCAAAAGAAAAACAAACAACATTTTTTTGCATTTACCATTTGCTTAAACTAAACACCAGTGAAATGAAAATGTTAGTATAGAAATGAAGAGTTCAGATGCAAAAGCCTCTAAATGCCGTCTGAAATTTTCTTCTAAAATGAGCATTTTTATCAGGCCCCTATATTTATGTTCAGTTATTTTATTTTAATTGCATAGAAAAGGTGCTATACATTGCCGCTAGAGTAAAATTACTGAACCTAAACATAGCAGCCTGATAAAAATGCTCATTTTAGATGAAAATTTCAGATGGCACTTAGAGGCTTTTGCATCTGAACTCCCCCCCCCCCCCCCCCCCCCCCCCTTCAAAAATATACTTCAGTTATCTCTCATTGATGTAAATGTTACAATTTTGCAGGTCAACATTGACCATCACACTCGTGAGAGGATCAAGAGATCTTTGATGAAGCCTGACCTCACTTGTTTTGATGAAGCCGAGATGCATATATACAGTCTGATGGAGGAAGACTCCTGCCCAAGGTTCCTCAAATCTGAGGCCTATCAGAACCTGAGGAACGCAGCCAGGAACCCAATGTAGACCAGCCAATGACAACTAATTCACTGGAAAAATGTTTCTTAATGAGCCGGCGCACAGAAAGAGGACATATGCACATGGTTTAGAGGAAATGACAGAGGAGAACAGAAAGTATGTGGTGTACAGAGGCTCAGCTTCTTTGCTTTGAGTGATAAGATGAATGAGAAAAATAACAGGAAATTATCAAGAATGAAGGTACATTAAATGGTTTCCACTGTTATTTGAGAGATGGACTGGACCGTTCGAAATGGGTGACTTTTCTAAATGTTGGTCTTGAAAGTAGATTTCTGTTAGATTGTATCAGACACGTGTGTTTAAGTGTTGAGAGATTGTATTGTGGGACGTCAAGATAAACTGCTAGTTGACTTCAAACAGCATTTTGATAATCAATTATAAAACATATGATTTTTAATAATTATTATAATCTTATTTTTAAGATTTTATTTTTATTTTATAAGAGACTACATAGTCTCATCCCTGGTCGCTGATACAGCGACCAGGTGATGACGCTGTCCCTGGACAGCGTGAAGAGATCCCTCAGCAGGATCAACGCACACAAAGCTCCGAGTCCTGACAACATTCCTGGGCGTGTACTGAGAGACTGTGCAGTGGAACTCACTGATGTCTTCACAGACATTTTTAACATCTCACTAAGTCAGGCTGTTGTCCCCACATGCTTCAAAGCTACCACCATCATTCCAGTCCCGAAGAAGCCGTCTCCATCCTGCTTCAATGACTACCGTCCAGTTGCACTTACCCCTATCCTCATGAAGTGCTTTGAACGGCTAGTCATGGGTCTCATTAGAAACAGAGATGAGACAACCCTACAAGGAGCGAGGTGACACCTGGCCGGGTGGTGCAGTGACAACAATCTCTCTCTGAATGTGGAGAAGACGAAGGAGATTGTTGGTGACTTCAGGAGAGTGTGCACTCAGCATGCTCCTCTGACCGTCAATGGTGCGACTGTGGAGAGAGTGAGCAGCACCAAGTTCCTGGTTGTGCACATCACAGAGGACCTCTCCTCTGAGAGGGGGACCTCATCCACCCCCCCCTCCCACTAACAAACTGTGACCTGCACCAGTCACCTTGTGCAGCATTGGTATGCTCACTAGTACCTCATTCAGCATTCAGCATTGAACTGACCTCATTCAACTACCTCTTCAGTCAGTTTAAATAAAGAACTGCTCTCTGAGCTTTTTGTCACTTTAATCAGACTGAATAAGCTCTTTTGCACTACAATCATTATATCTACACTGTTTGTTTACTTCACTGGTTTGCACTCTATCTGCCATGTGCCTTGTGCTTTATTTAACTTTTATTTTTATTTACACGACCGTAGTTGTTTATTTGTATAGTTGTATTTTATATTTAATCTGTATCTATCTGTGTTTTTATGCTCTACTGTTAGTGTTATCTGTATGCACCAGGGGTCTGAGAGTAACGCAACTTCAATTCTCTGTATGTATGTGCTGTACATGTGGAAGAATTGACAATAAAGCAGACTTTGACTTTGATAAGCCCAGTTACAGCATTCAAACATTTACTTTACTTTAAACATTCATATAAATAAATACAAAAATTACACTACTGGAAAGGTAGTCTCAGCCTCAGACGTGACGGACCGTTGGCTAAACGTCTGATGCAAAAGTGGAAACACTTCAGGAGTTTAAAAGCCATCATTGGATTGGTTGAATTATACAGGATTTCCAGGAGACCAGTGTGTCGCGTTCTTTAACTTTCCACCTGGAAACAAAGATGCCGTGACGCCAAACCCCCTCACGAAAGAAGAAAGCCGTCGTGTTTACAACTGTGACAATGAACGCTTTTCAGGACCAACTACATGCTGGATTTTCAAAAGTATGTGAAATATTTTAAGTTTGCAGCATAGAATCTTTAAAATACGTCTGAGAGTTTTACACACCGTTCTGTTATTGTGGCGACATTTCCACACCCTAAAACGTGACAATGAACGAAATGAACTGTGATTGGTTGTTTGACATGTCTGTCAAATGGCCTCATGGGCGGGCCTAGGCCAATGAAAGCTGCCATGGATTCCAGACCTTCAGCCGTCAGTCTGAAGGTCTGGCTAAGCGAGACTTCTGGAAAGGTAACAGGGTTGACATTTACAGTTCAGTTTGACATCCAAGAACATGAAACTACAAAGGTCTCATTAAAAGACATTTTAAAGCTGTTATGCCACAATATAAGGAACAAAAAAAAAAAGAGAGTTCCTAGTAACTCCCCAACTAAACAAATGTAGGTAGATAAAAAACAGAAGAGATATAACCAAAAAATAAAGATATCATGATGAAAAAAAAATGATTTGGGATTTTTTTTTACTAATGAAATAGTTCATTACTAAAATAGGAAATATGACGGTAACAGGGTTAACGCAAACTAAAGTCAACCATATATAAGTTACTGGATGTTTCTTTAAGAAAATCTTGAACTGGATGGAATAGTTTATATAACTGGAAAATATGACGTAAAGGGTGGATGCCAACTAAAGAAACTATATATATATATACATATATAAATTGCTGGAATTTTCTTTAAGAAAAGAAGAATTAATGGAATTATCAATTACTATCTATCTATCTTTCTTTGTGTTTATGAAAATTCCAAGGAATATTTAATTGATGGAATGTTTATAACTAAAGCAGAAAACATGAAGGTAACAGGGTTGATGCAAAACCTTAATGCATATCTATCTTCTTTTTTATCTACCTCAAGAAATCTGAGAAGCAACAGCTTTAATAGACATCTTCATTTGTTCTCCTTTTAATCTCACAACTGACTAGGAGAAACAAAAATACCTTGTTTACTTATAAATATTAACTTTACTTATATATAAAATCCATGTTTTTTTGTTTACAGTGGATTGTTTTTTCGGGCATTCAATATTCCCAATCCGGTTAAAGAGTGAAAGAACGTCATGCCATCTTTATGATTACAACACACAAACATACAGTGAACCGCAAATGAGCTTTACTTAGAAAGTACAATGACTAATTATGAGCAGGAAACCAGCTCTGAGAAGCCAGTTTTCTACAGTCTGTGAGGAACTGTGCTTTGGTCACATGTCCGACCCGAGCTAATTGATGCAGAGACGTTCCTTAAGTGAGAGACATTGCCATAAAATACAATAATAATCCATGTCAGTGCTTGACCCCACTGTGACAATGACTTACTTAAGATTCATAGCTTAAAAAGGCAATCCAGAGCGTCTAAGAATAACTGTGCTTGATTAACCTAAAATTCTACCAACACAGTGAATGTCAACGGCCGTCTGATGCATGCTAGAGCTCCCTCAGCGTATGTCCTTCTTGGGGAAGGTAATTCTATAATAAAGACACCACTGTTTTAGGACCACTGGAAATATCCATCCATTGAAAAAAAACAAACATATTTATTAGATTAAGACGCTTTTCATTATAAAATGATTACTGGATGCACAGTATTTGATTTTCATGGGGATTTTTCACAGATGATTTTCATTTGGTCATTAAAATGCGATGCTGATGATATAAATACTACCAGAAGAAAATCTTATTGCTCATTGATTGCTCTTTCAAAGCTCAGGAGACCTAATGGATTTCTCGGATATGTTTAATTTAGGTATCAACATTGTCTCAGATGCTTCTCATTGCTGGGGAGAAATAAAACAATTCTGACTACAGTAAGAATACAATATTAATTTATTGTATAATAGTATAATTATTATTTTATTTTTCAAATTAGAAATTGATGAGCGAAGTGAGTTCAAATTGAACTTTTGTACAAAAAAACAAATTGAGAAGCAACAAAAACAGAATTCTCAATTATTGTTAAATTAGAAGAAACATGAGGGAGGGATTTTTATTTACTTAAAAATTAACTTTGCCTTATCTTCAATGATAATATATATGATCTATTAATAATATATATATGAAATAAAATTTAATATATGATCAGAAAGGGATCATGTAATTTGACACATTTGACATTACAAGACTACATTACCAAAACATCATGAAAATTCAAGGTTATTTTAGTATCATTAGATACTATTATAGTTTTTAATTCATATTTATTAGTTTTCTTTTCTATGGGTACACATGAGCGTGTAAGTAAATTAATGTTTTGGACACTATTTGCTGCTGAGGGACCAGTGGCTTTTAATAAAATACAATGTACTTTATAACTATTTCAATAATAATATACATTTTTTCCCCATACATTTGTTTCCCGTCTCAACGCAACACATATGTTGTCACTCAGAAGTGAGGCTGATGCGAAATCATGTGGTAATACGGACATAAGGAAATTAATTTACAAAGGCGACCGTTAAAAGTAAGCTCCCATCATGCAACTGTACAGTGAATGCGGCAATTATAGATGAGACGTTTCACCAATCTGTAAGTTACCCGGTTTCAGCCTGCGGATGAGCGCACTGACCAATCTCTCACACAATCTGCCCATCATCTGCTGCCAAATACACAGTCACCATGACAACTAAAAGGAAATGAGTAATGTTCTGAGGCGCTGACATTGCCCGAGGTACAAAATTGCTCAATTGTGTACAATGGAGAAACTGACAGAGTTACAGTATGAGATAGAGCGCACCGGTCAGGTGACTTTGAGGATGTCTACACACGCTGTCACTAACACGGTGTCAAAAGTGAATGCTTGACTGCCTATATCCATTTTTGGATAAACATATGGAGACAAAACCCAAAGTCACTTACTATGGATTAATACACATAAAAACACACAAAAAAGGTCCATTTAAAGGGTTCATGGAGTGACAATGATAAAGGAAAAATCTTTAAAAAATCTAGTTTAAAATGCATATGCCAAGTTCTTAGAACTGTACTCTTTTATTCTTGTTGGTTTCAGACATGAATATAAAACTTGTATACAATTTCCAAGTAACCTTTTAATTTGATGACTCTAAAACTGTCATGTGGTGTAACACATCATAATCATTATTTTCCAAAACAATTCATGTTAAGCTTTTAAGTTTTATGTAAATTAAGTTTGGACTAACACAAATTATGTCCCCACTGGATGCAACAAATGCCTTGTTTATAATGGGTTGTAATGTTTTTGTCCCGTCACCCCGGACGGGACAAGGCATCACAGTAGTGTAAGAGGCGTAACATTTCCGTCACATGGTTGAGGTATTCGGGCAATCACAACGCACTGGATAGCTGGCCTTTCAGACCGATGATCTTTTTTTTTTTAAATCGACGCATTTCAGAAGGCGGGGCATAGAGGAGAAACAATAATGTACAGTATTGACGCACATAATGTGTTTTTTTTTTAACCTTAAACCACATAAACACATTTCATTACACCAAATACACAAAATAATGTTCTTTTTAGCAGTGTCATATGACCCCTTTAACAAAATTAAAAATAAAAACAATACGCAGTCTTATGCATTTTTTAAAATTAATTTGTCATTCATAAATATCTTTATGTGTGTTGTGTGTGTGTGTGTGCGTGCGTGGAGTTGACGCATGACATTTTACACTCTGAGCTAATTTATTTTGGCTTGTCATAAAAAGATCAAATTCAGATCAAACAGTCACAAGAGTCTTCAGGGGTCTATAATATATGCTTTTTCATGCGGTTGTGCCCAAATGCTTTAATTTGACAAGTTAGTGTAAAATGTATTTTTACAAATATCATGAATTGATAAATTATAAGTATCATTATATTTTTGTGGAGTTGGAACACATGACATTTTACAACTTGAACTAAGCTTCCCTAAACTTTAAAAAAATAAAATAAAATTTATGAATAGGCTACCAAATAATCCATGTAAAAATATTTTTCACAAGAAAAACATTTTTGATGAATATTCAGAAATATTATTATTATTTTTTTTTTGTGGAGCTGCACCACATGACACTTTATAACCTGAACTAATCTGATATTTTCCCAGATGTACCGACCTTCACACAGTCATGAGGGTCTACAGGGGTCTATGATGCATGTTGGTTGTACCATATGACTTTGATTTAACAACAAATGTTTTTAACAAGTATTATGAATTAATTCATAAATATGAGGGTCTATGATCCACGTTGGTTGCATCACATGACTTTTATTTGACAAACAAAATTTTAACAAATATTAATAAGCAGTTTTCTTAAATTGTTTAAACAAACTTGTCCTCAAGAAATATTTCTGGTGATACATTTCTTTGTGAAGTTTCTTTATAGGTTATTCTGAACAGCATGTTGGTTCTTTAAAGAGCACCAGAACATAGTGACTAGAGACACCAAAGGCCTTGCAGAACTTCAAAACTTGCCCTCTGACATCAGGCAGTACAACTCTTTTTGGTGCTAGTTACTCCTTATCTTTATGTTTATCTTTATTTATTTTATTTTTTTTACAAAAAGGATTCCTTTGTGTAACTTCATGAACCGGCCTAACCATCTCATTTGACTCTTATTTCCATCCATGCTCCATTACAGTTTGGCCCTGTTTACGTCTGTAGATTACTGAAAAACCCAAAACATGCAAAGCCGTAATTTGCTTATCAGCTATTTTAGCAAGGTACACGTGTATTTACATCTCTAAAAATATGGAGAAACAGGCAATGCTTTTCGCACACGAGCGACCAGGGAGGAGGGGGAGGGTTCGATGGGGCTTCCTCTTTGTGGTCCCTGTTGGTGACACGAGCCCTTAGCAACCGTCGCAGGGCATAAAAAGCAGAGCCGGATATGCAGAAGGGAAACCTGTAGAGCACCAAGTGCAGCATGATCACTAGCAGGAGCACACAGCTGTGGATTCCTGGGCAATAAGCCCTCGCTCTACCATGCCTGGCCTAATCCCACAACCTCTCCCAACACATCTCAACATGGACAGAGACGACTACACGAGAAACAAGACCTTGTAAGTGTGATCTTCAAGCATTTGCACTCAACTATAAGCACAAGGGAATCTATTGTGAGTCCCAGCATTCTTTAGCGTAGGTTTGCATGTGTGAAGCGTAAAATGCAGACAACAAAGCTGACTTTCTCTCCATAGAGGAAAGAATCTCATGTGCCGACTAAAGTGTGTGTTCACCAGTTCATCTGCTCCTGAGAGGTAAGGAAAAAGCGACACATATAAGGGCACCAGGTCCAAAATAGTTCAAACAAGAGTTATTGCTTCTAATCTAGCTACGGTCAACTAATCAAACCCGTCTGATCTCAGCAGGCTAACTTTAGAAGACACCCAACAATGGTCCCAGTCTCTGGAGCGACTCCTTGGTTCCAAATGTAAGTCTTTTCGAAGCTATTTTTGCCATTGGTTTGCTGAGGCCAGATAAGACTAAAACATGAGTAAATTAAAGAGGTGCTGGTTTACATTCGTGCCGTGTGTTTTGATGCGCACCCGCATTCGCTTCCCTCCAGATGGCCTGGCCACATTCCGCACCTTTCTGAAATCGGAGTTCAGCGACGAGAACATCGAATTCTGGTTGACGTGTGAGGACTACAAGAAGATAACGTCATCCTATAAGATGAGCTCGAAGGCGAGGAAAATCTTCGAGCAATTTGTCGAAGCAGAATCTCCGAAAGAGGTACAGGACACACCACATGACACCCTGTCGCTATACAAATCAATGAGGCTACGCTAGAAGTGTCTGTTGTGTATGATAAGCTCTTTATTTTATCCATTGTCTAGACACCGAATTGTGGTACGTGTGTATTTAAATAACTTAAGACAGTTTCTACATCATCTAACCATATAGCACTCCTGCTAGTGATCATGATACACAGTAGCAATATAATATAATATAAAAATATTTATAAGATTATACTAATATGATAATGAAATAAGTAATTTGTAATGGATTTGCCATGTATATACAAATAATTGTAGTAGGCAATTAAAATAAATTAATTAGTTCATATAAATAAATTTAGATTGGTTTATATATATATTTGTAGCAATCCAATTTATATAAAAATGATAAATTGTTAAAAAATATGTATTATACTAAGTAATAAAATAAAATTAATCAATCACATAGTACATTTGTAAGTGGAGATGTATTTATATACGTGGTAATGTGACAATTATCATCCATATATACAAGTCAATTGGTAAGGGTTTTTTTGTATAGTTTCACACTATAATAGATCATTGGAACTAAGTTACATTTGTATTAGATGGAGTTATACAGGAGTAATAATATAATATATTAACTTAATACCTTAATCATGTTTATAATGTATTTATATGGGCTATATACTGTATATGCGGCAGCAATACATTAACATATAATATAAAATAAATTTTTGATCAAAGATATGATAAAAATATTAATATTATTTAATATTCAAGTACATTGTAGAATTTGCATGTAAAACCATATTAATATTAATATAAGATAATATAATATATAATATCATATAATATAATATAATATAAATAAATAATATAGATGCTTAAGTCCACAGTTAGAACTTGAGTTTACAGCTGATTGAACTAACTGGACCGATTACAGGGCCATAGTGCCATTGCGTCGGGGCCATAACTGTCAGGGGCCCCCAGCCGAGGAGCCTGACCCTGGAAATAGCCACGGCAACCTAAAACAAAATATATAATGGAGGAATAACGTTTTGATTGTGAAATAAGGAATAGATATTAGCAAAATAGTATCTGATACTGGCCTCTTCACAGTCACAAACTATGGATGCACACCTAATGTTGAGTAGTTTAACTTTGTTTCTTTTATGTTCCGCAATTACCAACACTTAATTTGCATATTCCGATGTAGTTTCTCATTAAATGGGCAGTAATGTCACACGGCCTCCACTTTGCATCGCAGAACTAAACCATCGACTATCACACAAGGTGAGGAAATGCAAGAGGGAAAGTGAACAGTACGAAGCCGCCCAGCTAGGGTTTCCGATGAGGCTCAAAAGAGGCTGTATGGACTTGATGGGACACGGCGATATTACCCCAGGATTTCTAAGTGAGATGTACAAGACCCTTCTTGAGGTCCACTTTCGCTACAGGACAATGCTCAAAGTGACGCTAGGATATATCCACCACCAATAGCTAAAACTGGAACGGTCTGAGCTCTTGTGTGCAGGACCAGAACCCAAAGTTGCTGTTACCTTGCCATGTGGACAGACCTCAAAGCCCTCTGAGAGTGGAAGGAGACAAGATGGCAGCAATGGAGTGAGGAAAGTGCCATTGATATCATAAGTCAACCGGTTACTGACAGCCCCACGCCATGAGCTGCCTTCTTACTTGAGGGGGGCTTCTGTGTAGATAAGGACCAGCTCCTTCAAGCCTTCCGGGGTTTCGATGATCAGTCTGGGCACACCACTATTTCTTTTCCGGCAATTCCAGAGGATCTTTTAAGAAGCTTTACCCATGGACTACAAGACTTAGTAACGAACGAAAACGAGTTGGTTGGACACTTTGGTGATGGAGGAACTGACATACGATGGTCAACATCGGGCCTTATTTGTACACACGCTGTAACATTAAAGAAAACTTACCTACTTGAGAGGTCAAGTTAAATTAAATAAAAAATAAATAAAAATACATATAAGAACAGTTGCAGCATGTGTGCTACACACAAAAATTGTAGGCATTACTTGTAATGTTATAAAGTTTAATTTAAATAATGATGTTTTTTATTTATTTGCCACAGCCACTGGTTGGATGTTGACTTTTGTTCTGTCCACTGTTATTTTTTTAGGACAATAAAATAAAGATTAGACACTGTTGAACTTTTGAGTCTGTTTTCCTTTTTGTCTTTGGTTTGCTTCATATATAACATTCAAAAATATTTTTGCCAAGAAGATCAGACGATTAATGATTTTCCTATTCTAGCCGATAACTGATAAATGTCCGATATTATTTCCATACAAAGTTCAAACACATTAAAATGTTAAACCTTTGCCAAAAACCTCCACTTTTCCTTAAGTTTTTGATATCTAAATCTTATGGAAAAACATAAACACCCAATATCGTCCAATACAGATAAAACAAAAAATATCCAATATGGTGTCAATATATTGTGTTTACCCACTGAAACGTCTTATCTTGCGCAGTTTTGCATCTCTGGTTAATTTATCTTGTTTGAAGGATGTTGCTTTCACTGGAAAACAAGATAGTACAGCCACTACCAATACTGTATAAAACACCAAATACACCATTAAATGTTAACTTTCCAGCTACTGTCAACTAATTTGATTAATATAGGAATTATTATTTTCTAACCCTTTGGCCGACAGGTCCCATGACTACATAGTGAAACAATTACCTTTGAAACAGGAACAGATGAGTTTCAGTTCCCACAGAACAGGGAATTAAGAAAGAAAGACTTCATAAGTGCCAGAGAAGTGTGCATTGCAGCGGCTGCTCAAAAGTCATGAGATCTTGCAACTCGCACATTTCTGCTATTGCATGTCTAATGTTGCTAACCTAGTTTATGACGCAAGCCTTCCTCTGTGAGACTTGCCATTTAGTAGACACTTCACACTAGTGAAGGGACTTGCTTTCGCTGGAGATAAAGGAAACTTGAAATGTGTTGAGTCAAGGGCAACATGAAATGTGGGTGTAACAAACCAAAAGATTTATTTTTTTTTTTTTTTTTCTGTGAACTGTGACCGGAACAAACTGACTCCTTTTAGGAACTTAAATCTTTAGGCATTTGTTTCATGGTTTCTTGCGAAGAACGCTAATGCCTAATTTAGTTTGTAATGAATTTTCAAAGCTTTAAATATAGAGCCATTCAGTCATGACGTCAATTTATAGCCAATCTGGAATGCTAATTCGCCAAAATTTCCCAGAGATTTGGATATGCTACAACAGCAGGGCTGTTTTTTGTGTTGAATTCATGAATAGTAGCTTGTTAGACAGTTAGCATCTTGTGTTTACAAAGCACGTGGCGGTTTTGTGTGCAGAACGTTATGTAGAACGTTAACATAAATGTCTGTTCTAGCTATGCTAATCACAGACATAACTAAAAAAATGTTAATTCTGATTTAAGACAAATGCGACAGCTGTACCTTTGCTAAGTTTTTGAAAGGAGCTAATAGCTAACATAAAACTACTGTTCAAAGGCGACCAAACGAGTGTTAACCCTAATCTTAACCCAAGAGGTAAAAACCACTACAAACCCGGTCAGAAGACTTCCAAAGATTAACGTGTTAGCTAAGTTAGACATACTAAAACATGGTTGATTTGTTTTCAAATGTATGCATATTAGATTGTTAGCACGCTAATATCATGTGTTTGCAAAGCACACAGTGGTTCTGTAAATTGTTGATAACATGAATGTCTGTTAGAGCAACACTAATAACTAGGGATCCACCGATGCCACTTTTTCCAGTACTCGCCCGATACCAATACTTTTGTTTTTGGTACTTACCGATACCGATACTTTTATTGCATTTGTAAAAAATTGTAATATTGGGTACAGAAACCAAAAAATGTATGTTAGTTGGTTAACTTCATTTACCAAATAAATAGTCAAACCAAAATTTATTCAGACACCTTCAACATTTCTCACATTATCACAGTTTATTCGCTATAGTTTAGAAAATGGTAATAAAATATGACAAGAACTCAGAGTTAAACTGTGTCAGAACAAATTCAGCTTGATAATGTTAGATAACTTTGATAAAAAGGTATGTAATAGATTACAATCAACCAAAACTTAGACAGCTGTTAGTATGCACAGTCTTACCCACTTATCAATACTGAAGGCGGCACCCCTAAGCATACTGGACAGCCTTTGTTTAAGGTTTTTTTTCTCCTGGGCATGCTGTCATCCAGGTTTATGCAAACCTGAACTTCAATTTTTTTCCTAGACTCTGTCTGAATAATTTTTGGTCCAAAATTTGCATCAATTTTACTGGTAGTCCAATCTCTGAGAATTGTTGGTATGATTTGTCACAGATGGTGACTTATTTTTGCTCTCCTCACTACATAAATGAAACTATAGTTCCTGCACACACAGAAAAAAAAAAGCTAAAATTCTAAAAACAGATGGTCGTGCTCATTTTTGGTTTGGGGGGACTGTATCTTCGTCGGTTATTTTCCACTTAATTATGGCCATTAAATGATATTTTACAGTTTTTGTTACTTTTGATGGCATCGTTTGCTCTAGTGGTAACATAACATCTTTATTATAGCTTAGAGCTGCTCCATTGCAGCGGTACCTCAGTAACTGTAAGTCACGCAACTTTGCTGAATAATTGCAGGGAACTCACTAGTTTAAATATCTCCTAACTGTGATATTTTCAGAATTAGAAGTTGCGTTTTTTCATCTGAAACGTGTTTCGATTTATATTCCAAAGCCACTCATAGAATGCAGAAACACTCAAGCAAGCAAAACCCGCGCAACGCATGCAGGTATTTGTACTGAAGCAGAATAGTACAGACTAGCGCATTTCACACAAACTAGATTCACTTTCGCCTGAAAGTCGTGTATGCCTAAGATTGAAAATAAATGAAGTTTATAGTGAATGCCCCTATAAATTATCTTATTTTTACGTTTTAGTTTTAATCCAAATGATGGAATTGTGATAGTGAGTGACATCAAAGACACACAACAGATTGGGCCCTCTATCTCTCTGTCTCATATCTCCCACCCAGCAAGCAATAGCCGTCATTTCAAAGTCTCGGTTAACTATAGACCCGATATAGTCCGACTATGTGTAACCCACTTCTAGCCCAAATAAACTTGAATTTGGTTTCATGTCGTTTTTCGGCAAAATAACTTGTGAGATATATGATATTCCATCATGTAAGCAAAGTAACAGCATTTAAAAGGTGTTTGGTTTCATTTCTTTGACATGTTAAACAATACATTAGCGTAGCCACGATTTTCGTATATTCCGAGCGGCTATCTGTAGCCCACTTATTGTCAAACCTGATTCACTGTAGTTTTTGGCCAGATAGCGCATGAGATGGTTGATATCCCATAATTTTCGCAGTGTCAATAATATCTACAAAGCTATACGTGTCATTTCATGACGGTCTATAGGTAGCCACGATTTAGCTCTAAATTAGACCGGCTACGTTTAGTCTGCTTTTAGCCCACCTGGCGAAACCGAGGCAATCTGTGGTCTAATTTTAAAGGCTTGGCTATAGCCCTACACCAGTAACCAGACCAGCGATGACCATAGCCAAAATAGCCTTACAATTGTTTACATGTAATCTTCGCCCACGCAGCTTCTTATCAAATGCAAATAAACTTTTGAAACATTTAAATTAGCATTATTTAATATTTTATTTAATTATTGTACAGCATTATTAAATATAGCATTATTTATTATGCCAAAAAATAATGCTAATTTAAATGTTTCAAAGGTTTACTTGCATATTTTTGGCGCTATCTTTTGAATTTGAGATTGAATATAACAAAATCAATCGAAATGCACCTAAAAAAAGAAAAACAAAATAAAGACAACAAGATTGGGGGGGGGGGATGGATGGGATTTGATTAAAAATAATAAAATATGGGGTTGGATGGGATTATAAAAAGTTGCGGCTATGTTTGGGGGGAGGGATTGGGTTTGTGATGGTGGGGGTGGATATTTGTTGAGGTTGGGATGGATGGATGGATATTTATTGGCGGGGATTTTGATATATTGAGGGTATTTGGATTGGAGTGTTTTTGATTGAGGGAGTTTTTTTTTGATTTTTCTTTGCCCATTGAGATTATTGGATATGAAATAAAATATAATTCATATGATGTCATGCATCCCACAAGCTGTTATGTTACATTCATACATATTATATGATATTATTGATATTCGGCTGTCTTTCATTTTATAAATAAAAATGCAATTACAATTCCCAACCGCTAGATGGCAATTGTAGCCCTACTGAGACATGACTACTGGCAACGTTAGAGATCAGTGTTGTGTTTTGAATTTTTTTTACAGGAGAGAGCACTAAGTTTACTTGTCGCAGAGCAGCGGGCAAACAAACGATAAAGGACATTCCTACTTGGTCTTGTAAGTATCTGTGTTTTCGTTTTGACGTGTGTTCATTATTTATCTATATTATTTGTTACCATGTTTAGGAACCGTGACATTTTAGTGAAGGGAGCAGATCGTAGTTGATAGTGATCCATGACTAGGCCCACGGTTCAGCACGCATGTGTTCAGAGGATTAATTGCAAAATTTAATAGAGTAAAAGTTTTATCATTTGTACGTGTTTACAAACTCAATCGATTTTAAAACAGCGCAAGAGCAAAGAGCAAACAACAGAACAAACACAGCTTTGACAAAGATTAATCCATATTAATTTATACAGTGAACACACTCAGAAGAAGTGGATAAACTGAGGAGGAGGTCAACATTCTGAGAAAGATCTCGGAGCAATGAGTTTAAAAAAAAAAAAATAAAAAACCCTACGACTTCAAAAACAACTTCCTCACTAAAGTGCTCCCTTTGACAAAGTCCATATTTATTTTAATTATTATATTGATTATTACTGAACAAGGGTCGCTTGTTAGATACGATGGACGAGCCATGAGCTATTGAATAGAAATCTTTTCATTGTACAAGGACCGTACATTAAGATTATTTTGAAACTTCCGAAGAATTATAGTAAAGTTAAGAATACAACTAATAAGTGGCAAATAGCTCAGAGTGTGCAATGGTAGCATAAAACTAAACAGTACAACAGAAAACAAATGTAATAAAATGGGTTAGGGGGGAATTTTTATTACAGGTACAAACCCGTTTCCAAAAAAGTTGGGACACTGTACACATTGTTGAGTAAAAAGGAATGGAATAATTTACAAATATCACAAACGTATATTTTATTCACAATAGAATATAAACATATCAAATGTTGAAAGTGAGACATTTTGAAATGTCATGCCAAATATTGGCACATTTTGGATTTCATGAGAGCTACACATTCCAACAAAGTTGGGACAGGTAGCAATAAGAGGCCGGAAAAGTTATGAATGTACCATTGAAGGAACAGCGGGAGGACCTTTTGCAAATTGGTCAATTGGCAACATGATTGGGTATAAAAGAGCTTCTTAGAGTGGCAGTGTCTCTCAGAAGTCACGATGGGCAGAGGATCACCAATTCCCCAATGCTGCGGCGAAAAATAGTGAAGCAAAATCAGAAAAGAGTTTCTCAGAGAAAAATTGCAAAGAGTGCATAATATCATCCAAAGATTCAGAGATTCTGGAACAATCTCTGTGCGTAAGGGTTAAGGCCGGAAAACCATACTGGATGCCAGTGATCTTCGGGCTCTTAGACGGCACTGCATCACATACAGGAATGCTACTGTATCACAACATGGGCTCAGGAATACTTTCAGAAAACATTGTCGGTGAACACAATTCACCGTGCCATTCGCCGTTGCCGGCTTAAACTCCATAGGTCAAAAAAGAAGCCATATCTAAACATGATCAAGAAGCGCAGGCGTTTTCTCTGGGCCAAATGGACTGTGGCAAAGTGGAAAACAAGTTCTGTGGTCAGACGAATCAAAATTAAGTTATTTTTGGAAAACTGGGACTCCATGTCATCCGGACAAAAGAGGACAAGCACAACCCAAGATGTTATCAGCTCTCAGTTCAGAAGCCTGCATCTCTGAAGGTATGGGGTTGCATGAGTGCGTGTGACATGGGCAGCTTACACATCTGGAAAGGCACCATCAAAGCTGAAAGGTATATCCAAGTTCTAGAGCAACATATGCACCCATCCAGACGTCGTCTCTTTCAGGAAAGACCTTGCATTTTCCAACATGACAAAGCCAGACCACATACTCCATCAATTAAAACATCATGGCTGCGTAGAAGAAGGATACGGGTACTGAAATGGCCAGCCTGCAGAACAGATCTTTCACCCATAGAAAACATTTGGAGCATCATAAAGAGGAAGATGCGACAAAGAAGGCTTAAGACAGTTGAGCAACTAGAAGCCTTTATTAGACAAGAATGGGACAACATTTCCTATTCCTAAACTTGAGCAACTTGTATCCTCAGTCCCCAGACATTTGCAGACCGTTATAAAAAGAAGAGAGGGATGCCACACAGTGGTAAACATGGACTTGTCCCAACTTTTTTGAGATGTGTAGATGCCATGAAATTTAAAATCAACTTAAATGTTTCCTTAAAATGATAAATTTTCTCAGTTTAAACACTTGATATTTCATCTATGTTGTATTCTGAATAAAAATATTGAAATTTGAAACTTCCACATCATTGCATTCTGTTTTTTATTCACAATTTGTACAGTGTCAACTTTTTTGGAATTGGGTTTGTACATTTGAGTTTAGTGGGTACTGGGCTACTTTTTAGTACAGAAGCTACAATGGTTGTTATGAAGTCAGTTGTGCCAGACAGATTGTGGACAGATTGTGGGGGGCACTAATAGGGAAAAACTTAAACTGTTGGAATAAAGAGTTTTAAAGGGTTAGTGATGGAAAACTTGCAGGTCAATGGGCATCAGTGTTTAAGGTTGGTAAACACGTGTACACGGATGCATATAATACTACCCGCCTGACATTGGCATGTGTTATTCAGGTGTCAAAGTTGTGCAGAGTTGAAGGAAGAAACCACAAAGACAGTGCCAGAAGGATGCTGGACAGGTAAAGCCTACAAATCTTGCCACATTAATCAAACATTGTGGTGTCAATACTCAATAAGTTACAACGCAAATCAGAAATTTAAAAAATGAATTCCTTTACTGGTCATTTTGAAATGTCAAACTTTGTCCGCAATTGTTAACCACCTCAATCTGTATTATATTTTAGGGTTTAAAAAAATTCCCTCATGTCCAAATTCAACACGAAGGGGGGTGGTCCGCTGCAGAAAGAGGCATTTGAAAAGAGTGCACTGTTCTCGGTCATCAGAGGTATGTGTATAAACACACAACATTTACCAGAGAGCTTCTCTCTTTTTTAACACACTGAATGGTGATACACTATATATCTCGTTTTTGTTTTTAGTTGGCATCCAAGCAAAAGAGAATGACTCCCTGTCACAATTAGTGTAATTAAAGTAAAAAATTATGTCAAGCTTTTCTTGTGCTTTTTTTTTTTTTTCTTATTTGGCAGATGCTGTGATGACCAACTTCCCGGCAGCAACAGAGTTGGACTTGAGGAATGCAGTTGGGAGGCATTTTAAACAAGAAATAAAACCAATAATTAATCATTTCCTTTAAGTTCACTGTTGGTTGTTTTATTTGTTAAAAGTAAACCAACAAAAGGGTTAATCTTTTTTTTATGTTGTCATTTATTTGTAATGTTTTAATGTTAAGTGTGATAACATGCTCTTGATTTGTATTAGATTTTTTTCTTCTTTTAAATATCTTAAGTTATTTAAAATATTTTATTTCATTTTTATATTTTTATTATCTTAAGTTGTTAAAAACTCCAGATTTTTTTATCATAATATTTATATTTAAGTGCATTGTATTTATAACATTTTATTTTGTCATCAATTCATTTGTATTTTTATCATTTTGTATTGTCTTAAGATGTCGACAAGTTGGTTTTGTAAAACTGTGATTTTTTTAATAAGAAGCGGTATGATGGATTGGCCATTTTGGTTGTGTATCTTAGACGTAGGGCAGTGGGGCAAAAAAGTATTGTCAGCCACCAATTGTGCAAGTTCTCCACACTTAAAAAGATGAGAGAGGCCTGTAATTTTAATCATAGGTATACCTCAAATATGAGAGACAAAATGAGGAAAAAAATTCAGAAAATCACATTGTATGATTTTTAAATAATAAATTGGAAATCATCGGTAAAATAGTATTTGGTCACCTACAAACAAGCAAAGATTTCTGGCTCTCACAGACCTGTAACTTCTGCTTTAAGAGGCTCCTCTGTCCTCCACACATTACCTGTATTAATGGCATAGTTAGAGATTTTTAAAATCGTATCAGTATAAAAGACACCTGTCCACAACTTCAAACAGTCACACTCCAAACTCCACCATGGCCAAGATTAAAGAGCTGTCAAAGGACACCAGAAAGAAAATTGTAGACCTGCACCAGGCTGGGAAAACTGAATCTGCAATAGGTAAGCAGCTAGGTGTGAAGAAATCAACTGTGGGAGCAAATATTAGAAAATGGAAGACATACAAGAACACTGATAATCTCCCTCGATCTGGGGGCTCCACGCAAGATCTCACCCCGTGGGGTCAAAATCATCACAAGAACTGTGAGCAAAAATCCAAGAACCACACGGGGGGACCTAGTGAAAGACCTGCAGAGAGCTGGGACCAAAGTAAAAAAGGCTACCATCAGTAACACACTGCAACGCCAGGGACTCAAATCCTGCAGTGCCGGACGTGTCCCCCTGCTTAAGCCAGTAAATGTCCAGGCCCATCTGAAGTTTGCTAAAGAGCATTTGGATGATCCAGAAGAGGAATGGGAGAATGTCATATGGTCAGATGAAAAAAAAATAGAACTTTTTGGTAAAAACTCAAACTTGTCGTGTTTGGAGGAGAAAGAGATGCTGAGCTTGCATTCCACATAAAAAGAAATAACACCATACCTATTGTGAAGCATGGGGGTGGAAACATCATTCTTTGGGGCTGTTTTTCTGCAAAGGGGCCAGGAAGACTGATCCGTTTAAACGAAAGAATGAATGGGGCCATGATCGTGAGATTTTGAGTGAAAACCTCCTTCCATCGGCAAGGGCATTGAAGATGAAACGTTGCTGGGTTTTTCAGCATGACAATGATCCCAAACATACCGTCCGGGCAACGAAGGAGTGGCTTCGTATGAAGCATTTCAAGGTCCTGGAGTGGCTTAGCCAGTCTCCAGATCTCAACCTCATTGAAAATCTTTGGAGGGAGTTGAAAATTCCGTGTTGCCCAGCGACAGCACCAAAACATTACTGCTCTAGAGGAGAACTGCATGGAGGAATGGGCCAAAATACAACAGTGTGTGAAAACCTTGTGAAGAAAACGTTTGACCTCTGTCATTGCAAACAAAGGGTATATAACAGTATTGAGATGAAATTTTGTTATTGATCAAATACTTATTTCATGCAATAAAATGGAAATTAATTATTTTAAAAATCATACAATGTGATTTTTTGGATTTTTTTTTTCTCATTTTGTCTATCATAGTTGAGGTATACCTATGATGAAAATTACAGGCCTCTCTCAGATCTTTTAAGTGGGAGAACTGCACACATTGGGGGCTGGGGGGGGAAAAAATACTTTTTTGCACCACTGTATATATGTAGTCGTTTAATAGCGGTCTAATTGATGACTAGTCTATGCTTGGGCTATGATTAGAGTCTATTAGCTGTATACTGACAGCCCAAATTCAGCCTTGTTTTAGCCTAGACCCATATTCACCGTCTATTAGACGTATGTAGTCGTTTAATAGCGGTTTAATTGATGACTAGTCTATAAATGGGCTATGATTAGAGTCTATTATATTTTCACTGAGAGCCCAAAATTTAGCCTAGTTTTAGCCTAGACGTCTAGGCTATATTTAGATGTCTAATAGACATCTTTTAAACGCAAAAATGCTTGCTGGTGGTTACCGGTAAGTAACTGTGCATTGCTTTTAGCTGACTGTTTTTACATATCCTGCGGAGACGAACTACAAACTTTCCAGTGATGTCTGTGAGAAAGGTATATTCACTCGACAAGCGCGCGCATCGTTGCGCCGGAACCTTGCGTCGCTCATCCACCAGGCGCTTTGTTTATCAGCTCGAGCACCAGTATACAGGCGTTTCAGTACTGAAGTTTGACATTATATGCATTGCAGCACACCCGGAAGTGAGTAGTAATCCTTAACTCCATTCTGCTGTCTGTTGTTGGTGTTTCTTTGTTTGAATATGGCGCTTATCACATGCTGTGTGGTATCGGGTGGGTATATGGGGCATTTTAACGAGTATGAGTACAGGAGCTCAGTATCGGGCCCAGTACCAGTATCGGTATCGGTGCATCCCTACTAATAACGGACATTAATTAAAAATTTTTTTTTGTGTTTTAGGGCAAACTGGACAAGTGAATACTGTACTTTGCTATGTTTTTGAACAGAGCTAATAATAGCTAGCATAAATCTTTGTTCAAAGATGACCAAAAGAGTTTTGCAAGGGGTCGGAACCACTACAGACCTGGTCAGAAGATTCCAGAGACGAACTTAGCTAGCAAGTTGGACATTCTAGAACATGGATGCTTTATTGCTTTCAATTTGTTAATAGTAGCATGTTAGCATCTTGTATTTACAAAGCACACAGCAGTTTTGTGTGTAATTTATGTTGTACAACATAAACAGACATGACAAAAAAATGTTAATTGTGTTTAGAACTATCATGGACATCTGAAGGTTTGTACTTTGCTACGCTATTGAACTGAGCTAACAGCTAGCATAAAACTTTGTTCAAAGATGGCCAATGGATTTTTACAAGGGGTGATAACCACTACAAACCTGATCAGAAGACTTCCAGACACTCACCTTTTGGCTAGCAAGTTGGACATGCTGCTGGAGAGTGGTCGGTTTATTCCTTTCAATTCATGAATATTAGATTGTTAGCCTGCTAGCATTTTATGTTTACGTAGGACACAGTGGTTTTGTGTGTAATTTATGTAGTAGAACATAACATGAAAGTTTGGTCAAGTAATGCTAATCACAGACATATCAAAAAATTTTTGTGTGTTAGGACAAACTGGACAGTTGAACGTTTGTACTTTGCTAAATTTGGGAACAAAGCTAATAACTAGCATAAAACAGTTGTTCAAAGGCAACCAAAAGAGCTTTGTGAGAGGTGCAAACTGCTACAAACCTGGTCAGAAGGCGTCCAGAGGTTATTAGCTAGCAAGTTGGATATGCTAGAACACAGGTGATTTATTGCTTTCAATTCGCAAATAGTAGTTTGTTGGCTTGTTAGCATCTTGTGTTTACAAAGCACACAGCAGTTCTGCGTCTAATTTATGTTGTAGAACATAACATTATAGTCCGTTCAAGCAATGCTAATCACAGACATGACTACAATTCAGTAGAACAAACTGGACAGCTCAACTTTTGTACTTTTACTTCTTGTAAGTTCACCAAACAAGCTGCCTCTTTTATGTCAAAACATTGTGCACCCTCACCAAAAGACAGTGCTCTTGTTTTCAAGCTAAGGTACGTTTGGAGTCCCCCATGAGTACAGCACATGTGTCATTGCTGGGAAATACCTTGTGCTTAAAGCTTTTGGACTATCGTCTATTCAAACGGAAACTTGGCAACAATCTCGCTGTGAACCACTTAAGAAGCTCACTGATATTTACAGTCTGAATACCATAACAGACGATAAGTCTTTTAAAAACACTGAGTCTGACATCTGCAAAGCTGGACGATACGGATGGGTTCATTAAAAAATTGACTTTATATGGAGCAGTCGCAGCAAGTCCATTCGGTAGGCCTCCTAGCATGTCTTTTTCCCAAAAACGCTTATCTTCTGAATGGCTGAGGTTGACTAAAAACCCTGCCTGAACAGCAGATATTCATCTTTACAATGACAGTATGACATAACAAATAGGAAGTGGTCAAAAAAGCTCATTGTGTTGCAAAAAGATATTATTCATGCAAAGATGTAGAAAATGTGGAAAGATACCATTGAAGCTGGATTCTTTTGAAAGCGATGACCTAGCAACAACCTTAGCAACCATATTGCACAAAAAAAGTTTTCTGTGAAATGTCAAAAATTCAGTTCTTTGTTACTGTATCACTTCTGTAAGTGCATGGAAACTTCAACTTTGTCCATTTTTAATAGTTCCATGTCTATGCAAATCGAGCTCTTTTCCATATCCTCTTTAGCACTGTATAAGGCCTTGGCTCTAATCCCGTACACATATCTATATTTGCATCTCATTGACTAAATGAATGGAAACATGCATAGTTCTGATGCCACACTGGTGACAGAAACAATCCACTCTATTTGTGCTGTTCAGGGATGTGTTCTCTTTCTAGCACCTATGGCTCAAAACCAGTATTTCATGTTCAAACTGAATAGGATCAGGTGAATTACACAGTGCATTATGACTATGACAAATGCATATTTCATTACTGAAAAGCTTCAGAATTTCCCCCCCATCTGTGTTCTAAGACAAATGCATGAGGTTTTGAAGATGATATATAACATGAAAAATATATAATATATGGTTACACTTTACTTGAAGGGGTGTGCATAAGACTGACATGACACCTTCATAATCATGAAACACACATTTACTCATGACATGACATGTCATGAATATGAAGGTTTTTTATGCATGTTTATGACAACTGTCATTAAGTGTCATTCACTCAGTTATGTCATTTTTAATGCAAAGATGACATTGTTTGAGATGTCTTTGTTATGGGCTATTGTTAGGGGTAGGGGTAGGGTTATGTTAGGGTTAGGTCAAATAATGTCATTTTTTGCATTAAAAATGACATAACTGAGTGATTGACACTTAATGACAGTTGTCATAAAAATGCATAAAACCTCCTTCATATTCATAACATGCGTCATGTCATGATTATGAAGGTGTCAATTCAGTCTTATGCACACCCCTTCAAGTAAAGTGTAACTTAAGCTATATATAAAAAGATATGGTATTTATATATGTAATACATTATCAATAAATGTGGTGTATGTATATAGATTAAATATATAATCTCCTTGTCTCTGTATATATTTTTTGTGTGTATGTGTGTGTGTGTGTGTTGTGTATAATGTAATTGTGTGAGTTTTTATGCTTATAGTATATGTCACACACATTTTTTATATTGTATAATACATTTTAGATCATACAAATTGATATTGACATATTTTTTTTTATTAAAAAAAAACATGCACACGTTATTACATATTATAATTATATTCTACAATACATAATTTTTTTTACAATTTACATTTCAGCGCCAATAAAAAATGTATGTTGAAATTTGTATTAGTTGGTGTGATATATACAGATAGGGTGTGAGCTACACACACACACACACACACACACACAACACACACAACACAACACACACACACAACACAATATATAAACTATATCATAAAGGAAAATTGCAGATAAACCAATTACTGTAAATTAATATTAGAGATAACTATCATAAAATATTATATTGAAAACTTATATTGTCCATGATTTTCTGTTTTATGCCGATACCACCTATATATATGAAAAAAAGTGTTAAAATATAAAATTTTAAACATTCTTGTCAATATTTACAAATTATATAATTAATAAATAATTATATAATATGGATTTACTATTCTAAATATACTAAATATATATATATATATATATATATATATATATATATATATTAATATATCTATATATATGTATAACTCCCATCTGTACATATAAAACTTATAAATATGGACAGCATATAAACCACACACTCACACACACACACACACACCACACACCACAAAGGTATTCCAAAGTTTTACAGATCGGTACTTGCAAGAAAAGAAAAATTGATCTGCACAAAGCTCAAATGCTCAAATATCACACTTACACCTGAGTGAGGAACATGACTTGTGGCATGTGGTTGCCCCCCTTTTAAACAGGAATTTAAACGCCTCAGACCTGAGTTCGCATTTATCTCTAGTCATGCAGTTTGTCATGCAAATAGCAAATAGTTAATGTGCGCCGTTCACTAAAACCGAGAGGGAAGGGGTTTTTGGCAAACACAATGCATTAAGCTCGATTTACAGAGAACACAAAACATTGTGTGAAAGGATGGGGACTAAAAGCGGTTAGTCTGTCAGCTACCAAAAATGTGATCTAATGTAGCACTTAAAGTAAAGGTGTTCAACCACAAGTTGATCTTGGCACAGATGTTTACGCTTCCACACAGCACTGTATGTTATCGGCGAGGCCCTGAACACATGAAATGTGATCTACTGCCTCTTTTCTTCAGGAAATGGCTGTTGTGGTATCATCTAGTAGACTGATGCTACAGTTAGAAGCAAAAAATGGCACAGATTGAAAGTGCCATATATATATATTATATATACTTGCAATTATCGTGGGTTTTCCAGCCAAAGTATTAACCCCCAGCGATACACCAAACTTGTGAGCTTCTTTTTTTAGAACGAGTTTCTACAAATAAAGGTCCTTTGGTTTCCATAAATAGAGCATTGGGAAATGCTGGTTAGTGCAAACCAGTTTGTTATACTTTTTGTCTGAGACGGATATTGCCGTTACATTCCTCAAGTTACAGACGTGACAGAGTGACATATTGTCATCTCGAAACGCAAACATGTTCCTATCTTTCTTTTATACGTTGCACGTCTTTGTAATAAAAACAATCATCAAAAGAATTAATAAAAACAAACGGAAGTTATGCGGCAAAGGGAAGTATGATACACGCACAACCACACCATATCTCTGTATCTATCTATATATATATATATATAGATATATACACACACATATACATATACATACATTTATATACACATACAAACACACGAAGAAGCACAAGAAACTATGTTATAATATACAAGAAAAAAACGTAACTATATATTGTATCTATTTATACACACACACCTTATGTTATAGTCCAGTATTATACCTTTTTTTATTTATATTAATAAATAAAAGTATTATTTTTTAATTATATCATTATGTGTGTGTGTGTGTGTCTGTAAGAAAACTGTTTGTTTTTTTTAATTCTAGTAAAATTTCCCAATTATAAAGCAGCAGCAAGTAACACACTGAATTAAATGTGAAATGTTTAATTATAAAGACTGAAATAGTAGTTTTAACATTAATACTGTTCAAACAGTATCTTTGAACTTTGAAAAAGCATTTTTCGTGATGGGCCTGATTAATGTTTTAGAGAACTAATTTCATAGATATTATTCTTAATTTAATGCATTCCAAGTCAAAAGTTCAGCATGATTATTTGAGAAAGAGCTGCAGTGATCCTGCCAACAAGACTTTCACACAGAAACACTGATGCAGGACAACCAATCAGATGCTTCCCCTGCTGATAAGGCCCCGCCCAAAGCTCAAAAAAAGGGTATAAAAGCCACACACTGCAAGACACAACATGTTTCAGTTCAATTGATAGTGATGGTTAGACTGGCAAAAATGAGAAAGTCCACATCAGATTCGAGCTTGGAGCGTTTGATCTACTGCAGGAACCCTGCCACGACTACGGGACAGAAAGAGATGACGTGAGACTCACATTTGATCGCTTTGTATTTGGTTTTACGAGGGGCAATTAACCTGTTGTCTCTAATGTTTGTTGATTATAATTAACAGACAAACAAACTGGAGATCAAGAATGCTTTTCAAGACTTTTCCCGTGAGAGAATCACGCCACACATTGCCACAGAGGAAATCATATGGGTGAGCATGAAAAATACTTATATGCATAAATCACTATATGTATGTACTAAAGTGGGATGATGGATTTCTTCAAAAGTTGCATTAAATTAAAATCTAAAATTAAAATAAACTAATATATAATTGCTTATATTAAAATTAAATAACCTCTCTCTTTATATTCCCACAGGCCAAGCTATGAAAAGAAGGTGACGCATAGTGGCACCACAGTCTTCTGGACACATACTGTGCCTGAGCAGCAAATGTAAATATTATTTCTATTTATGAATTTCATGTTCATCTTTGATAAATTTGCATATTATTTTTATCATTTATAAAAATATATTGCTATGCATTACAATAGTTATTATAACAGTCATATAATTACTATTTATCAAGGTTGTTTATTATGGTTGTAGAAAAATGGTTAAATTTTCATATTTTTATTTTTATAATTTATATTATTATAGTTATAAGTTTATAAGTTATTTTATATTATAAAATACATTAAATTTATAAAAAAATAGCAATTCCTAATTTTATCGGTAGCGTTGCTGGCCTTAACCACAATTAACTATAGATATATATATATTACTATATATAGGGTATACTAAAGATATATATATAAAATAATGTTCATTTTCATTAATCATTACAGAAAACACTAAATTTTTTTTTATATACACAATGTAATTTTTTATTTAAGGTGGAAATGCCCCATTATTTAACCGAAACGGCATGTAATTAATCAATATTTTCATATTTCAGGTGGATTTACCTCTCTGCGGCTGTTCATGAAGTCTGAACACTGCGAGGAGAATATCGAGTTCTGGATGGCCTGTGAAGAGTTCAGAAAGATCAGGTCCAGATCAAAACTCAAATCCAGAGCAAAAACCATATACGATGAGTTCATCAGGGCAGATTCTCCAAAAGAGGTGAGGTCTAGTCAGTTCCAGCAAAGCTGATATTCTGTTTTCATTAAGCCACGCCACACATTCTCATTTCTTTCACTTCTTCCTTCTCTAGATCAACCTGGACTTCCACACAAAGGAGTCCCTCCACCAAAGCCTTCTGATCCCAACACAGTCCAGTTTCAAAGCTGCCCAAAACAGAGTTTACTTCCTGATGGAGCACAACTCGTACCCTCGGTTCCTGGACTCTGAACTCTATCAGCAGCTCTGCAGAATCGCTGCAGGCGAGCGATAATGTGTTTAAAGGAATGGCCGGTCCGTTTCAGAATGCTGCGCATCTAGTGGTTCATGTAGTGATTGTGCTACTATGATTTCAGTGTATTTAATATTGCACATTTTGCACAGATTTGTAAATAGTCAGGTATTGGTATTGAGTGTTCACGTAACGTTGTATCTATGTTCTGAGGTTTACTTGTTACTTTTTTTTGCTTTTCAATGAAAGAGTAAATTTGGATGAAATCACTTCTAATTGTTATTCATTACTTTCTGGATTTTGGGGGCACTGCTATAGAAAAAGAATAAGCAAAAAGTGTATAAATGTTTACCGACTGACATTGGAGGGTTTTTATTAATTAATTTACTTTTTTTTTTTATCAGTTAATATTGAATTATTCATGCTCATTTTCCCCAATTTTTTTTTTTTACATTTAGATTTACATTTTTTTAACCCTTTCTATCTAGCACTCACTGAAAGTTAATCTCTAAAAAACACTAATCATAATCATAATAAAAATACAAATATATTTGGATTAAATCGTTTGTCATTCTATTACACTGTAAATATAGATTTTTTTCAAAGCTGTAAATAAAACAAAGATTATTGGAGTATATTTTACAGGAAAACACTATTTCATTCTTTCTACTTCTTCAAAACGCAAAGTTTAAATTAATGTGCTATTTGTCAATTCTCTGTAATTATTTACCCCCACAGTGCAAATTTACTAGCAATTATCTGATTGGGTGAATTTTTTTTCTACACTATTTATTTAAGTGTATAATTCTGCATTTATTTAGAGGCGGTGGAATATGACTTAACCAAAATGTCCGTAGGCCCTATGTGTATACGGTAATTACATCCTGCAGTTATTATATTTATCATAACGGTTCATATCACATGTTTAAAGGCAAATCATGTACGCATTTTTTTATTAAACATATCAAAAAACCACGTTAGTAGAACAGGGTTATATATTTAGCCGACTTGTGTCTCACATTATCCCCACATGTTTCAATCCAGAGCAATACGCCAATTTTAACTCGTGACACGGAGAGCATGTCATGGTGATCGCATGCCAAATGACGTCATAACCCCGTCGATTTCGGTTTGGATTAGATGAAAAAAAAACTAAAAGAAGACGCTTTAATATGTGTTGTAGAATTTTTTAATAGACCGCGTGGTGGTGGGTGCGACTCCGCCACAGAGTAGCATTATAACAGAACTTTCAAATCTATCTAGTATGATAAAACAGCGCTGCATTTCCCCCACACATATGCACGACCGGAATCCCCAGGAAGGAGCGAGAAAACTACAAAAGCGTCAGGGAGTGTCGACTTTGGCTCATAATTAAAAGGCTCTGCACTGTTTTCGAGCCGTGTGTCACGCTCATTCAGCGGCCTTGTTTCGCTTCAACAGCTTTCAGCCTCACCTTGCTTCAAACTACTACGTTAATAAATCATTAGCTCATACATGAACATGATTTCTGCCGCCGCCGAGTCCAGTCAGATTGCATCGGCTCCTGCTGCGCGTGAAATTTTATTAATAATGCAAGACCCAACAAATCTTCCCTGATATACCCCACTCACGTCACCGCAGCGTCAGCAAACTACGCCTTTGTATATTTGTTTATTTTGAATACGCGCCCTCTAGCAGCGAAAATTACATATTGTGCCTTTAATTGAGCTCTTCATTTCTCATATTTTTACATTTATATTACTTTTAGATTACCTGTAATGTTCACTTCAAGATACTATTTTCTTTCAAAAATAATAATTTATGTTAAATGTAATCTTTAGCAAATCTCAAAATGAGTATACATTCTTTATATTGTACATTATAATTTTGTGATGTCTAAATTCATACGTACCATTCAAAATTAGCTTTTATTTTTAGGCAAAACAATAATATTGGCTATATAACATAATATTTGCATTTTTTTTTTATTTGTTTATAAAGTGTCCCTTCACAATTAATAATTTGTCGATGACAGCAATCCTTCATGTTATTTATAGTTGAAGTGTAATTACACTAGCATTGCAAAACAGAATAGCAGAACATTTCATAAACATTGTTGCACTGCTATTGGTTGCGCAAACAATTAGCCCCGCCCAAACTCTCACCATTAATTGCTTTGTCATCTTTAAAGCTATTTTTAGTTGCTAAGATAAGATGACCTACTAAATGCTTTCATTTAACTGATCAGATCAGTTCAACGTCTCATGACCAGTTTTACAAGTTAGTCTCACTAACCAAAACAAAACTGCAGTTTTCTCAACAAACGTGAAGACATTTTGATGAATTACTGCAGACTTCAGCCCTCCAAACATTTACAGAAACTCTCACATACTCACGTCATTTCACCAGCATATCAGACTTTATCTTCTTCCCATTTAAGGCATGACTGAAATACCTGAGCTGTACCTGCAGAACAAAACTCACAGAAGACAAACACTGGATGCAAATATAGTGAGCAGAACATTCTGCACTTAACGTGCTTGTTTTGTTCCACACGTTTGACACACGGATGAATTGACCTCCGTGGCACATTTGTGCTCCTTGTGTTCCTGTAGATGATCTCACGGCCATCCGACACTGAACAGACACCAAACACTGCGTCTGTTTAACTGATCCAAGAACGTTTTCACAGACAGTGTAGCAGAGCAGCTATTTACAACACCGCTGGCTTTCCTCAACTCACTTCCCACGGCTCGTCTTCATATCTGCAGTGGGCCGCACCGAGATTTGTATCGGGCCGGGCACTATTCAGTACGCACACTTTTGGAAAATTATTGAATGTCAAAGTCAAAGCTGGCTTATTTGGTAATGACAAAAAATAAAGCCATGGCCATCGTTTTTCCAAGCTAAATATAAAAAAAGGCACATGTTCACAGTTAATGTGGTGAACTTTACCTGTGGAGACTGCTGGAAGACCTGGATTTCACAAACCCACTAAAATCAGTTTGGGAGTTGCCGCGTTTCTCCTTTTATTTTTAATTATTTCTCCTGGTGCACGTTAAAGTTATAAGAAAAACTGTAGTAGAAACATGAAATTTGGTATGAGAATTTTTTTTAGTGAGGGAATTTTGGTCTAGTCCACACTTGCCTGCCAAATGCCAAATAAATAAATATTATTAAATTAAAATAAAAAATATAATACTTAAAATATAAACAATAAAATTGACAAGTCAACTTAAAAATGTGCTGTATGCGTTTTTCTTTTCTTTGTACACGTGTCGTGTTGATGTGTATGTGTTGTGCGGGACTGGGTGTGATTAAAAGGATAAAAGATGCACAATTTTGTAAATGTGACTTGTGAGTCTAAAATACTTTTAAGCGACCAAGCACATTCCTAAACATCAACAGCCATTATTTTCAAAATTAACAAACAAAATAGAAGCGATAAGATAAGTAGATAAATGATAAACAAACAAACAAAATGTTCGTATTGTGAGCTTGAGAGATCCAAAAATACTTTCTCGCGCGGCCACTAGAGTACAGTATGGCATATATAGGCAGCAGGCAGACAGAAAGATAGATTAGATATTAGACAGACAGACAGATATAGAAGACAGACAGACAGACAGACAGACAGCATAGATAGATAGATATAGACAGACTTAGATAGATACTAGAGAACAGCAGACAGCAGATAGATATGGATATAGAACAGACAGACCAGATATGACAGACAGACATCTATAGACACACAGACAGAACAGGATAGATAGATATAGACAGACACGATTTAGATATAAGACAGACAGACAGACAGATAGTTAGATAGATAGACAGACAGACAGCCAGACAGACAGATAGATAGATATATATATATATGATAGATAGACAGACAGACAGATAGATATAGACAGACAGATAGACAGATAGATTAGATCAGACAGATAGACAGATAGATAGAATATAGACAGATCAGACAGACAGATAGAGAATAGAATAGATATAGACATGACGACAAGATGATAGATAGATAGAATATAGACAGAACGAGATAGATATTAGATAGCATAAGATATAGCAAACAGATATGTAGATAGATAGATATAGACAGACAGACAGTATAGATAGATATAGACAGACAGACAGACAGAAAGATAGATAGATAGATGATAGACAGACAGATAGATGATAGACAGAAAGATAGATAGATAGATAGAAGACAGACAGATAGACAGATAGATAGATAGAGACAGACAGATAGACAGATAGCATAGATATAGACAGACAGACAGACAGATAATATAGACAGACAGGACAGAATAAGATAGATATAGACAGAGAGATAGACAGATCAGCTATAGACAGACAGAATATAGACAGACAGGATAGAAGATAGATAGATTAAGACAGACAGATAGACAGATAGCTTAAAGATAGACAGAAAAGACGATAGCAATAGATAGATAGATATAGACAGACAGACAGATCAGACAGATAGATAGATAGATATAGACAGACAGACAGATAGATAGATTAGACAGCACAGATATATAGATAGATAGATAGACAAACAGACAGACAGAAAGACAGAAAGACAGACAGACAGATAGATAGATAGATAGATATAGACAAACAGATAGATAGATACAGACAGATAGATAGACAGACAGAACAACAGACAGATAGATAGATAGATAGATATAGACAGACAGACAGACAGACAGACGATGATAGATAGATATAGACAGACAGATAGATAGACAGACAGATAGATAGATAGATATAGACAGACCGACAGATAGATAGATAAGATAGATAGACAGACAGACAGACAACAGACAGATAGAGAGATGATAGACAGACAGATAGACAGCATAGATAGATATGACAGACAGAATAAGACAGAGAGATAAATATAGACAGAAAGAACGATATAGACAGACAGACATATAGATAGATATATGACAGACAGACAGACAGATAGAGAGATATAGACAGACAGGCACAGATAGCATAGCTGATATAGACAGACAGACATATAGATGATAGATAGACAGACAGACATACATATAGACAGATGACAGATAGACAGACAGATTGATAGATATATAGATAGATAGATAGATATAGACAGACAGATATATAGATAGATAGATAGACAGACAAACAGACGATGATTAGACTAGATAGATTAGACAGACAGACAGATTTGATAGATAGATAGATAGATAGATATAGACAGACAGATAGACAGATAGCTTAGCATCGATTTATCGACAGACAGACCCAGATAGATAGATAGATAGTTAGACACAGACAGGAAAGACAGACAGATAGATAGATAGATATAACAGACAGATAGATAGATAGATAGATATAGACAAACAGATAGATACATACAGACAGATAGACAGACAGACAGACAATAGATAGACAGACAGAATATATAGAACGAAGATATAGACAGCACGATAGAACGATAGATAGATAGATATAGACTCAGACAGACAGACAGATAGATAGATAGATAGATAGATAGATAGAGATATATAGACAAGACAGACAGACAGACAGACAATACTAGCAATATAGAAGACCCGGGACCGCCAGATAATAGATAGACAGACAGACAGACAGATATGGTCAGATTAGATAGATATAGACAGACAGACAGATAGATACAGACACAGACAGATAGATATAGATACAGACAGACAGATATAGACAGACAGATAGATATAGACAGACAGATAGATAGATATAGACAGACAGACAGATATAGACAGATATAGACAGACAGACAGACAGACGATAGATAGATATAGACAGACAGATAGATAGATAGATATAGAGAGAGATAGATAGATAGATAGACATAGACAGACAGATAGATAGATAGATAGATATAGTTAGATAGATAGATAGATAGATATTTAGACAGACAGACAGACAGACAGATTAGATAGATATAGACAGACAGACAGATAGATAGATATGAGATAGATAGACAGATAGATTAATAGACAGACAGATAGATAGATAGACAGAAAGATGATAGATAGATATAGACAGACAGATAGACAGACAGACAGATATAGATAGACAGACAGACAGATAGATATACATTAGACAGACAGACAGACAGATAGATAGATAGATTATAGATAGACAGACAGACAGATACTCAGATCGATATCAGACAGACAGACAGACAGATAGATAGATATTGACAGACAGACAGACAAATAGATAGAAATACTGAAAGATGGATAGACAGAACAGACAGATAGATAGATAGATCATCAGACAGACAGAGAGATAGATAGATATACAGACAGACAGAAAGACAGACAGAAAAACAGACAGACAGATAGACAGATAGATATAGACAGACAGATAGACAGATAGATAGATAGATAGATAGAAAATCAGACAGATAGATAGATAGATAGACAGACGACAGACAGACAGATAGATAGATACAAACAGACAGATAAATAGATAGACAGATAGACAGACAGACAATAGATAGATAGATAGACAGACAGATATATAGATAGATAGATAGACAAACAGATAGATAGATAGATAGATAGATAGATGGACGGACAGATAGATAGATAGATAGATAAGACAGACAGATAATATATAGATAGATGATAGATAGACACAGACAGACAAGACGATAGATAGACAGACAGACAAGATGATAGACAGACAGACAGACAGACAGATAGATATAGACAGACAGATAGATAGATAGACAGATAGATAGATAGATGATAGATAGGTAGATGATAGATAGATATATAGATGATAGACAGATAGATAGATAATAGACAGACGACAGACAGATAGATGATATAGACAGACAGACAGACAGACAAACAAAAAGACAGACAGACAGACAGACAAAAAGACAGACAGAAAGACAGACAGATAGACAGATAGATAGATATAGACAGACAGATAGATAGATAGATAGTAGATAGATAGATAGTAGATAGATAGTAGATAGATAGATAGATAGACAGACGACAGACAGACAGATAGATAGATAGATATGAATTGATAGACAGACAGACAGATAGATAGCATAGATTATAGACAGACAGATATATCGATGAGATAGATAGATAGACACAACAGAGTAGATAGAATGATCTAGACAGACAGACCGTAGATAGAATATTTTAGACAGACAGATATTATAGATAGAATGATAGTAGCCACAGACAGATAGATAGATAGATAGATATAGACAGAATCACTAGACAGATAGATAGATAAGAGTAGACAGACCGACAGATAGATAGCATAGATATAGACAGACAGCATAGATAGATATAGACAGACAGACAGTAGACAGACAGATAGATAGATAGATGTGTGTAGATAGATACAGTAGACAGACAGATAGACAGATAGATACAGTAGACAGACAGATAGACAGATAGATATAGACAGACAGACATATAGACAGACAGATAGACAGATAGATAGATATAAGACAAAGACAGATAGATAGATAAGACAGACAGACAGATAGATAGATAGATAGATAGCAAGATAGATATTAGACAGATAAGACAGACAGATAGATAGAAGATATAGACAGACCAGATATATAGATAGATAGAATTCAGACAAACAAGATAGATCGATCGATAGTATAGAAAGACCGACAGATCGATAGATAGATAGAATATAGACAGACTAGATTATATATAGATAGATAGATAGTAGATAGATAGACAGACAGACAGATAGGCAGTCATATAGACAGACAGACAGATAGATAGATATAGCAGACCAGACAGACAGACAGATAGATAGATATAGATATAGACAGACAGACAGACAGACAAACAAAAAGACAGACAGACAGACAGATAGATAGATAGATAGATAGATGGATGATAGACCGACAGACAGACAGATAGATAGACAGACAGAACAGACAGATAGATAGATAGAATCGACAGACAGACAGACAGATTAAGATAGTATATAGACCAGACAGATAGATAGATAGATAGATCAGACAGACAGATCAGACAGAAAGATATATCAGACAGACAGATCAGACAGATAGATAGATAGAGACAGACAGATATAGACAGGATAGCATAGATATAGACAGACAGACAGATAGGATAGCTAGATAGCATATAGACAGACAAGAATATATAGATAGATAGATAGACAAACAGACAGATAGAATAGATAGCTATAGACAGACAGACAGATAGGATAGATAATAGACAGACAGATAGATGATAGATAGACAGACAGGCAGACAGATAGATGATAGATAGACAGGCAGACAGATAGATAGATATAGACAGACAGATAGACAGACATATAGACAGACAGATAGATAGATGATAGATAGATATATAGATAGATATTCAGATAGATAGATAGACATATAGACCGCAGATAGACAGATAGATATCAGACAGACAGATAGATATCAGACAGATATCAGACAGACAGATAGACAGATATATATATATAGATAGATAGACAGATAGATATATATAGACAGATAGACAGACAGATAGATATAGACAGACAGATAGACAGATAGATATAGACAGACAGACAGATAGAGATATAGACAGACAGATAGATAGATAAACAGAACAATAGACAGACATGTTGCGCATAGATAGATAGTATAGATGATAGATAGATATAGACAGAAGATATAAGATAGATAAGACAAACAGCATAGATAGGATAGCCATAACCTATAAGACAGACAGACAAAATAGTTTCTGCTATCTTGAGTCATATCGTTTGCCACCTAATAGTCTGAAGCTGGCCCCCAAATCCCTGCTGAAACGGAGGAAATAAAAGAATAAAACAACAGCCTATTAAAATGCTGCTGTTTTGTGAAGCTGCACAAAGACATATTTTTTTAACCTCTAAAGACTTCTGTCAGCTTGTAGGATTGACGAAGAAAATTACTCACACCATGCTTAATGGATAACTCAAACATGTTTGGAAGAGTTATTAACTTCAGACATGTTCACACCTATGCCCATAACACACTTTTCTGGCAAGGAGCTAAGATTGTTCAAAACCGCCCCCCCCCCCGCCCCCGCCCCCCCGCCCCCCCCCCCCCCCCCCCCCCCCCCCCCCCCGCTCCCCCCCCCCCCCCCCACTACCCCCCCCCCCCCCCCCCCCCCCCCCCCCCCCCCTCCCCCCAACCAGGGATCGCACTGTACACTTTTACAGTCGCACGCGCGTCACAGAGCCGGTAATGGCGACTACATCTGAACGCAAGCGCGCATTTAGACGCCGTTATCAAGTGCTGCGATCAGCTCTGACGGCAATAATAGAAGACAGCGTGTTCTTTCATGCCGCGGTTATCATGTCCTACAGCTGCTCTCTGAAGTTCACTACTGGTCTGGGGAGTTTGAAGGAATGCAAATGAACAGTCCGGCAAAAATAGAAACGCAACTCACTGTGTAAACAACTGTCGCGCGCTACGAGTACGGATGAAAAAATACAAAACTAACGTAACGTTACTGTCAAACGCTCGGGTGATTTAAGCGTCTGCTTGAGCGCTGCAGAATATTAAGCAGCATGTTCAGCTTTTTGGAACAACACTTACTGAGGTTTCCATCGCTTCATGTGAACGAACGGCTGCACGAGAAAGGCAAAAATCCAAGGCACAAAGTTTGACCTAAATTTTTTTAACATTCTTCAGTCTATTGTAAGCTATCTTTAAAAGACTATCCTTTCTTTTCTTTCTTCTTTATCATTGGTATATTTTGTTAATTTGTGTAGCTTGTATAACTTCATGTGATGTCCGTTAGCCCCATGTTACTTCATAACTGTTGTTATTCTTTCAATTACAATAAAAGAAAAAAATTGACCTAAAATGCGCGCGCTTTAGTTGAGGTTAGATTTCTAGTAGGGATGGGGAGTCGACTCCAAAAGAGTCGATTCCTCGACTCTGAATAGCCCTAGAGTCGGAGTCGACTCCAGCACTGGAATCGACTCTCGGTGTCGACTCTGAAATCGCTGATGTCTTCACTGATTCTCAAATCCCATATATAGAGCGTGCTTGACAATATAGCACTACTTTCTAGCTAATTTCAAAAGTTTAGGGACAAATATAGCAACCTCTCATCTTGCCCCACTGAATACTAGCGTTAATATTATCACATTCACAGTTGTCCACATTTAGCGGGATACCAGTTTAGACTACTTTCAATTGAAAGCCAGTGGCAACCTGATAGTGCGTGTCAGTTGAGTGCTATATATCAGCAAAGAGTGAACGAAATTAAGCGAGGACCCTGTCTGCAGATGCAGTCGTGTGGCGGTTTGACAGAAAGAACAGACACGGGCTCATGCTGCTTTATTAGTGTGCTTCGCCGTGTGGCTATGATCCGCGGCTGATAACACATTATTTTGAATTGACAACTAGAATGTCTGTTACAATTTTTTTTCTCTCTCCACTATAGTGATATCTTTTCAAACATACATACGTATGCACGTGCTAAATGACTGATACTAGCCTCCTTACTGAAAAAAAATTAGTGACTTTTTTTTGTTTTTACTATTGTAATTTTGCATTAATGACACACTATTTTCCTCCCCCAATTAATGCCTTGTTTCAGTTTCGCCCTTTGACACAATCTTGTAATTGTTAAACAGCCCGCGTCTATAAATAAAGGTGACTTGACTTAAGCGCAATATTATTAAATGCATTTTACTTCTGTATTAAGTTTATATAAGATGCATCTAAGCAAGATGGCAAAACATGTAACACAGCGCCCTAATCTACTTCTTATGCTCTAAGGTAGTAGAGCCATCACAATTTTAAAACTAGGGGGGTCATATGATTGCTGCCCTAATAATACAGAACATTATTTTGTGTATTTGTGTCCTAGCTGTAATGAAAGTGTTTCTATGTGGTTCTTAAGTAAAAACCCAAAACACAAGGTATATTCACATACAGTACATTATTTTTCTCCTACTATGCAACCCCGCCTTCTGCGAACGCTCGACTTTTACCAAAGCTCATCGTTCATGAAGAAAAGCCAAGGTGCTGACGTGATTCAGCAGTCAGCTAGCCAGCTGCGTTGTCGATTGGCCGAATACCTCAAGCTCCGTGAGACAGGAAATGTTTTATGGCCGCTTACCATACTGCCTCGATGCCGTGTCCCGCTACTGATGAGACAAAAACATTAAAACCCTGTAGTAACGGGAATTTGTTGCCATCCATGTGGACGGACCTATTATGGATTATAGAGATGACTATACTGTCTTTAATTACGCCCATTGCATCGCCGCCGCGAGTAACATTTAACAACCAGTCGTACTGCACATTTGTGATCGGAGGAACATTGACAAACAACAAGCGCTACTACTACACTGACCTCAAAAATCTACGTTTGAATCGTCAGCCTGGCAAAATCCTTTTTAAATCGGAAAAAGATACTTACAGTCCGTGGTCCAGAACAGCCTGCCACATTGATAGTCTACTCATCTTCCAGGCCTCAGGAAACAGTTCCTCCAGTACAATGTGCGGCACTACATCTGAATATTTGCGGTTGAAACTGTTTTCTGAACAGTGCTTGTAAATAAATACAACTTAACCATGATTTGTAGTCGTTGTCCTCGTTTGACGCAAGACAAAAAAAGCAGTGTCGTTCTCACAACGCAAAAAAACGGACCAGGCCTAGACCAGGTGAGCGGAGACGAGCCACCTGCAGACTTAGCCCGTGAGCTGAGAGCCCGGGCTAGCTGTGACAGGAGCGACCAGAGGCGGCGGATGGACGGCTTGAGAACGGACGCGAGCCGGCGGAGTCGACTGACAGGAGCAGTCCACATGTGACGACCCCGAACGCCCCCGATGGACTTCCACTCGCTACAGATCAGCTCCAGGCATGATAAGCAGATATCATCCTCTTTTGGAAGTTCAAACAAAATAGTTTCGCTTTCACAACGAAAACACAGACACAGCGTCTTCACGACATGGCGGCAACAAAAATACTACAGCGAGAATAAAGGTTACGCCTTCTTTCTTTGCGTGAACATTGGGCGGCGTTATGCAAATCTTCCCACAACGTGATGTAGATATGTGCGGGGGTGTGTTTAAACGAGGCGTTTTAGGGGGGTGTGGATGAGTCTTAACTTTTATAAAGATATCTCTTTGGATTTGAGACTTTATTCTTTGCAACTTTACAGATCATCTTTGTGCACCAAGTGCTTGTAACACTCCAAATAGAAAGGAAAAAATGAAATCGCATCAGATGACCCCTTTAAGAAAGATTTAGTTGTAATATTTAATATTAAATAAAAAACACTTAAAATGAGAAATAATGCTTAAAAAAAAAAAACGTAATTTAACTAAAAAAAGACAATGCACAAAATTACTAAAACGTAAAATAAAAAACCCTAATTAAAATAATAATTAACAGTTATTATACATAAATAGCACCAAAATAACTCTCCTGTATAGTTTTTTGGGAAGAAAAAAAAAACACGGGAAGACATGGAAATTACCCATTATTCCACCAGTGAATATTTCTCACAGTAGTTTCATTTTTTAAGTTAACATTTGATTTTAAAGTCAATGTAGTAGACACAAGATTAGAAAAAAAAAAGATTAACAGTAATCCTGTTATTTTCAATGGAAAAAAATATATATAATAAAACACCTTTTTTTGCATAAAATCCATACTGAATAACTAGTAAGCTATATTTGAGGAATGCAAATATGCAAATAGAGATGCATTTTCAATACTGGTTGCTACAGTGGGAACAACAAGCCTGACGGCAGTCTGTCTGCCCATGTGAGTCTGCGTCACACTCCCAAATTAAACATCCCAGATGACAGGAAACATCAGGACAAAAACCAGCTCTATTACAAACATGAGAAACACAAAACTGCCAAGTAAAGCAACCCAATTCTTAGAAAACAAGAAGCAGTTTGACATTGCTTAACGGACAGCAAGATGCTTTCCATGTGTTATTAGTGCAGATTTGTGATGCATCATAATTATAAATCTTTCTCGATTTAACAGTTACTAACAGAAGAGACTTTTCACATTTGTGTTATTTAAATTTTATTCTGATTAGGTTAATTATTAATAGGTCATGAATAATAGATACATTAGTGCTTAAATGTACAATATTTTACAGCAATTTAAGACTCATTTATCGTCTTTTACCATTTGCTAATCAGAAAAAAAGAAAAACATGAAACAACACTATTACTGAACAAATGAAATTTATATGAAAATAAGACATTATTTAAACATCTCTTTGCATGCATGCACAGACATGAAGGAAATAACAGCAAGACTTCACTTCCAGGTGCTCCGTTTATGGGATACAGAAGACAAATGCACATCAAGATATTCCGTGGCATAAAATTAAACCAGGTATAACATTGTGGGGTTACTTGGCTTCTTGTATTTTTTTGGCACTCTTTGTTATGTTGCCTTGGCCTGAGACACCGGAGGGGAAAACAAATTTCATATTCATCCCATTTTTGAAGTGACGTCAGATTTTGGATTCTTGTGCCCTCATTTATCAACAATGCGTAGAAAAGGTTGTATATTTTGTCCTACGAATGACATTTAGAATGGGTGTAAGTACAAAAATCTGTAGTTGTTATCAAATGTGTGCACGCAGGTTCTTCCGCACATGAGGTAGCAATCATGTTGAGAAATCCCCCTGTGTGTAAGTAACATTCTCGTTCACGTTCATGGTCATTTTGCATTCGGAAACCGCCTCCAATGCACCATATATGGTGGCCACACCGTCCCTTTAGTACTCCGTTGAATGTCGGTGTGTCCTCACACGAAATCATGGTCAAAGACAGCGTTACCGGAGACTGAGGCAGGAGCCGTTCTTTGCTCTCACTCCTCGAGCGCGCTCCATTTGAAAACCGGGCTTTCTCTGCGGAGCGCATTGTTTGCCAAGTCTTCCAATAATGCATTGTACTGAGACAAACAGAAGTCTTTTATAGGGTTTGACACCAATTACGCAACTTGTCTGTTTAAAACCAGACAAATGATAAACGGACACCTGTGGATTGCTTAATCGCGATACTGTGGAACACTGCTCTAATGCTTTTTATTGTAGTTTCGCTATTATCTGCCCCTAGATTCTCTGCGTAAGCATGCTCGGAGGTGTGCTTATATTTACACACATTTCTACGTATAAGTACAAGTTGGTAGATCCCACACTTTGTGTGAAACTGTTCTTACGCACTCATTATGCACACATCTGTGTGTACGCACTGTTGATAAATGAGGCCCCTAGAATTTTGAATTGGAATACAAGAATATTTCCAACACTGCACTCTGCGTGAATAAAAGCAAATGTACTAGGATATTATATGGATGCCAGTGTTTCTCCTACCATTATATTAGGGGGTGCCCTGCCCCCCTTGAAGGTCAAGTTAATATTTTTTCTTTACACATCGCCAGATCACAAAAGAAATCATTTACGAGTTACCGTTTTGCGTATAGAACAGGTCAAGCCCTACATCTTGTTCTTTTATTAAACACCTGAAATAGTCTATGCTGGGGGGAGGGGGGGAGAGATTTATCTTATTTACACGAGTGCAATGTCAGTTTCTGTCTCTACATGTCACTAGCCGTTTATTAATTCTCCCTGGCTCTCTTTATCGCGCCGCGGCGGAGGTTCATCTGCCCCTATCACCTGACACAAATTCAACGAATTGGGGACAGAAAATGTTTATATTTAGTCTCATTGTTTAGATATAGGTTAATCGATTATCCACAACGAATAGTGCCCTTTTTTTCTTAAAAAATTCGATGATGTACAAATGTGCAGTATTGATTCCGTAACAATGAGTTCCCATATTAAAGAGACTTACTGTGTATCACCATATTGCCTGTTTTTGCGGCAATTTCGCCAATAAAATCATATCCACAACACAGCCAAAGCACAGTAATTGCGTCTCTGTGCAACATGACAGTGTTTCGTTCCTGAATGAATCAAACATTTAAATAATCCGGTTCAATCGCAATGACTCACTTATAAACAGTGACTTGCTGCCACCTACTGGCGTTTTAAATTTCACATTTAAAGTATCTTTTCATTTTTTTAATAATTTCAAATGTCAGTATTCAACATTTCATGTTTAAATTATGAAAACATTACTTATGCATTTGTAACTGTAGGTTAAAGCATCCCATGTCCCTCTGAGCTGCATTAAACAGTGTGTAAATACATCTAAATGACACTTCAGATGCAACTTCTGCAGTGCAAAGATGGATTTTGTTGATACTGATTTCATTTGTTTGGTAACATCCTAAATGTCTTATTAGTATTATTATTAGGTTTGCAAAAAGGTGGAACATTTCCAGTAAAATTTGGAAACTTTCCAGGATTTTTTTTAATATTCCAGGGATTTCTGGAAAGTTTCCGGAAATTTACCAGAAACCTTTGCAACCCTATTCTTCTATTCTAATTATTATTAGATTAATTGCCATGAAAGGGAAGATTGACTCAGACGATATTAAACCAACTTTTAGAACAAATGGCATTTTTAACAGGTAAAAATGCCCAGAAAGGTAAAAATCAATTTAAAACTAGTGCATGTAAAGATAAATTATTTATCACTCTGTTGACTGACCCATAGAATAGAAGAATCTCCAAAACTTTAGTATCGTCTAATTATCGTTATCGATAAACTCCCAGAAAATATCGAGATTCTTTGCAAGTCAATACAAAGAACAAAATACTGTAAGCTCAACAGCAAAGTGGAGATAACGTAACAGCACTGCCCTCTAGTGATGTGATGAGATCCGCTATCAAACACACTGGTGTGACTGGACTTACCTTTTCCACCAGTGGTATCAGCTGCTGAAGCCAGAGCGCAAAGTACTTCATAACTCCATTATAGGTAGGTAGTGTGCTTCCTCTAATGTTCTCGATGCTTTAAAGAAAACAAGAAAAAGTCCCATATTCTTGTACTTTCTGTAAAGAGGCATTGGCCCAAACCACCACACCACCATCATAATATAAAATAAATATACACTTTTTTAATTGTAATTAAAAATAATGTTATTGGTTTGCCTTTTAAGTTATTAATACATTTTTAATAATAGTACTTAATTATTACTATTATGAATAATAATATAATACATAGATTTTTAAAAACTTTAAAATACATTAAAACACATTTTTAAATACATGTTATTATTAATATAATAAATGACTTTCCAACTATCGTTTATTTATATTTTTAATAATAAATTATAATAATAATGATTATCTTTAATGATAATTATTAATATGAATGATAGTTATAACTTAAAAATAACTTAATCCTTATTATTAAAAGGTAAAGTTACGTTTAAAAGAACTTAATTTATAAGGGTTCAATGAGGAACAAAAACAACAGTACTGTAAATTTGATATTTATATACTTATACAATACATATTACATATATCAATATTATATTTGTTTTTTAATTACAACATCATTTTAAAACGTACAACTTAAAGGTTATCTTATTCAATAGCAATGAGAACAAATAATAACTATGAAAGGTATCTTACAATCTTAATTATTATATATTTTTATATGTATTTGATATTAATACTGTTTACGGTATTTATATTTTTTTCAAGAACAATAATTTATATAATATTTTAATATTTTATAATACATTATACTAATTTGTACTATACACATTTTAGTAACAAATTACTATTAATGAAATTAATAAAATATAGACTGAATAAGTACATATTTAGATATAAATAATAATTTCACATTGTTAGTAGCATTATCAAAAAATATAATAATAATAATAAAAAGACAACTTGAGTTATAATATTAATAAGATTCCTAATCATACACTATTAATACGTCTACTTTTTAAATGATAAAGTATGGTACTGATGAAAAGTACAACTTTGTATCGTTTCTAAGTTTTTGGTTCTCTTCTTCGGATCTCGTATCTGATACTGTGGTCACTCTGCCTGGATCGAGCGGAGATGTTTCCACTCGGTCGTGGTCACCTGCGGCTCTCCCTTTTACAGCAGAAACCGCAGTCTTTAAACAACCTTCATCACTTTCTGTCATTCCAGCACCGGACGCAGTCTAAGTACTCACCTGCTTTGAGCTGCGGGCCTTGCTTCAACTATCTTCTTCTTTTCCCATAAATCATCTTGCGGTCTTACGAACAATTGTCCTCAGTTGAACTAATCGAATCTCACCCTCGCTGTATCTGGATGGGTTCAAAAGCAGAAATGCTTTAATAAAACCAGGTTCTGTCAGGACCACTATCATCAAAATGATAGATACTGTCGCATAAAGTTTGGTTTGCTGTATGGTTCTGTTCTGGGGCAAAATCGCCCTGTACCCAGCTCCAATCCGCCGCCTGTCGCGGTGGTGGCGGATGAGCAGGAGAAGCAGAATAATAACCCCCCCGCCCAGGGTTAACAGAACAGAACAAGGCAGATATCATTAATGTACTTAATGATATTTAAGTCTAACACTTTATTCAAGATAAAGGAGTCTGATTAGCAAGGAATATCAGAAAGCTAAGTCCTGACTGTGGCGAAAGGAGGAGCTGGGGATGGAGGAAGGTAATTAGCTATTGAGCAATGCAAAAGCTGCTGATAATACTGAAGGACCTTATATAGGAAGCTGCGATAGCTGTCGTATTCCTATAGGTAGATGTGATCAGCTGAGAATCAGCTGATGCAAGCTTGACTCACGTGACCTGTCAGAACTAACGCTAATGCTTAATTTCTGTAGAAATATCAACTCAAATCACATCGGCTTGACGCTTACTTCTGTATTCTTTTCTCAATGACAGGCCGTACAGCACTGATCCAGTCATCCTCGTTATACACACCTATAAAATGTGACAAAATTATTAAAAACAAACAAACTGCTTAAAAACAAACGATTCAACATCGATTCCACCTACCTAGATCGATGGGTCCTTCACGAAGTCCGTCCAACTCATAAAGTCGGCCGTTAGCAGGAACGTAACTCACAAAATGAAAAGCGTCCTCTTCTTTAGCCGACGACTTTGCGTCAAACTCAAACATCTGTTGTCTTTAGAAAAAAAAAAATTCAATTTTTCAATGCTATATAACACTTATTATATATTGTAAAAGAGAAGAAACCTTCATAAAAGCACATAGAAATAACCTGGCGAAGCTGTTGTGAACTTGTCGAATCACTTCAGAGTTACTGAGAGCAAGCCCCTTCATCTTAAACATAAACAAAGTCATATAAAGCAATAATAATGAAAAATACCTTTTAAAATAAAATGCGCGCTAACTTACCGCAGCATCAAAACTCTGCGAAAACTCTTTAAATTCTGTCAGCGTTTCCCCAAGGTGCATATCAGGATGTGTACAGTTTAACAACACGCTGACGATCGCTTGGGTCGCACAGGCATTATTGATGACCTGAAACAGTACGTTTGCGAATATTATTTTCTAGATATCCTTTTTGCTCTTAGTAGCAGTTTGCCGGATTTGATGAAATGCGTAATTGTGCACCTGCTTGGCGAAGAATATCTCCTCCAGCCTTGAGTCTTGAACTATAGACCCCGCTGGCTCCTCACCGGGTTGCCACTTGAAGAGGAAAATCAGACCATGAACGGGCCTGAAATGATTTACATGCACATTCAATTGCAGTTTAAACACTGGAGGAAGACTGAATATAATAATTGATTCAAGGGTGTTGCTTACTTGAGATTTTCAAAGTTTTCTGGCTCCATGCTCCATATCTCTTCTACCTGTGCACCTTTGCATCCTAATGGCAACAACAGAGACATCAATGTCGCAAGACTTTCGAACAAACCAATGCTGAACTGAGGATTCAAAACTCTCAAACGATGCCTAAATAATGTTTAAGTGCACCAGTATGAAGTAGGGCTGGACAATAATTCAATATCAATATGTATCGCGATATAATTTTTTCAATAACGGTGATATGATTTTTAAACACATTTCCGATATTTCGATATACATTACCAGTGTTTCCCATACATTGATTTATTTGTGGCGTTTGACTTCGTTGAATAAACATGAGCACTGCACGTTTCAAAATCAAAACGCGTCGCGGGTGTTTTATATGAACGTATCTCTGAAGGGAACCGACTGTCTTCAGAATAGTTTAGATGGCATTTTTATCTGATAAAGTAGCGTTCATGAGCGGAGCTGCTTTGTTTACAGCCGTTACTGGAGAAACCCGTTAGTTCCACCGCTCACAGCGCCTCCTGCTGGCAGACAAGCAGTTTGCATTTTCAATAATAAACCCATTTCCAGCAACATGCTTTTGTTTTGCTCTATTTTTTTGTTTTCTGAAGCAACTCGGAGCATGTTTCATACTCGTTATCCTGGTTAATGCACGTTTCAATCTATAAGAATAATCAGTCTACACTACAGTCAAAGGTTTTTGAACGGCAAGATTATTAATAATTTTTTTATTTGTTCAAAATGCACCAAAAGCAGTAACATTTTGAAATATTTTTACTATTTAAAATAACTGCTTTCTATTTGAATATATTTTCAAATGTAAATCATGTGTTATTCATGTGATCAAAGCTAAATAATGTCACATGATCCTTCAGCAATCATTTTAATATGCTGATTTGCTGATTATCAACATTTAAAACAGTTGAGTACATTTTTTTCAGGATTCTTTGATGTATAGAAAGATCCAAAGATCAGCATTTATCTGAAATAAAAAGCTTTTGTAACAGTATACACTATACCATTCAAAAGCTCTTTTTAAAATTCATATTATAGAAATTATTACTTTCATTAGCAAGGATGTTTAAATGATCAAAAGTGATTATACAGCCATTACTAATGTTACAAAAGATTTCTAGTTAATATGCTGTTCTTCTGAACTTTCTGTTCATTAAAGAAACCTGAAAAAAAATCTACTCCGCTGTTTTCAACATCATCATAATAAATGTTTTTTGAGCAGCAAATCAGAATAATTTCTGAAGGATCATGTGACTGGAGTAATTATGCTAAGCTCTCTTTGAACTCACAGGAATAAATATCTTTTCAATAGAAAGCAGTTATTTAAATTGTAATATTTCACAATATTACGTTTTTTTTTGCTGTATTTTGGATAAAATAAATGCAGGCTTGGTGAGCAGAAGAGAATTCTTTAAAAAACATTAAAAATCTTACTGTTCAAAAACTTTTGACTGGTATGTTAGCCTATAGTCTGAAGTAAAAAATATTAATATTAATTTGACAGTGATTTCACATTTCTTGTTTGTATGAAGGCTAAATACCAATAAAAGGTGGACATTTATTTATTTGCACCATTTTTTTCCTAAAATATTATATAGTTTTATAGGAGTAGGTTTCATAGAGTTGGAAAATTAATTTTTCATAAGTTTGTAAGTAGATGTCTGTTGTGGGTGTTCTTGGCAGTTTTCATGAGGCTTTTTTAATAGTGTTCATATCGATATCGGAATTATATCGTATCGTCGAATTAAGAAATATATTGTGATATACATTTTGGCCATATCGTCCAGCCCTAGTATGAAGTCATTTTAAAACCATCCTGAACCTAATGTTTGATTACACCAATGATGATCCAGAAATATTTAAACATACTAATAATGCTTGGAATGTGCAAATATACTGAATCAATTGTTCAAACACTTTTTTTATGCACACAAAATGATCAACTACATATTTTAAACGTGCAAATGATGCCCAAATATACGGAGACAAATTTTTCAATGCACCTTTAATGTCCACAAAAAATATAAACAGATTTTTTAGAAGGTGCAAATGATGGCCAAACATACTGAATCAAATGTTTGAAGTCTACAAAAAATATGAATTGAATGTTCGCAACGGGTAAATGACTCGCAGATATATCGAATCTATGGTCGCATGCATATCCAGAGGAAAATGAATTAAACGTTTATTACACGCAAATGATGTCCACTTGTAATGAATTAAATGGTTGAGGGAGTCTTGACATAAAATGAATCGACTCTCTGGAACTTGCAAATGCTACTCAAACATTGAATCAAATGTTTGAACGCATACTGTCCACATGAAAAACGAATTCAAGGTTCACAACACGTATATTTAATCAAATTTTCCAATCAAATGTTTGCGGGAAACAAAATTAAGTGGAATTCTCAGAACGCTGAATCGAATGTTCGAACGCAATATGATCCCCACAAAAAATATGAACGTTCAGAACAAGCAAATGATACCCCAAAGCACCTCAAAGACATTGTAGGAAAGCACCTATATAATGTCCACACAAATATGAATCGAATGTTCGGAACTTGTCCAAATATACAGGTGCATCTCAATAAATTAGAATGTCGTGGAAAAGTTCATTTATTTCTGTAATTCAACTCAAATTGTGAAACTCGTGTATTAAATAAATTCAATGCACACAGACTGAAGTAGTTTAAGTCTTTTGTTATTTTAATTGTGATGATTTTGGCTCACATTTAACAAAAACCCACCAATTCACTATCTCAACAAATTAGAATACTTTATAAGACCAATAAAAAAAAAAAACATTTTTAGTGGATTGTTGGCCTTCTGGAAAGTATGTTAATTTGCTGTACATGTACTCAATATTTGGTAGGGGCTCATTTTGCTTTAATTATTGCCTCAATTCGGCGTGGTATGGAGGTGTTCAGTTTGTGGCACTGCTGAGGTGGTATGGAAGCCCAGGTTTCTTTGACAGTGGCCTTCAGCTCATCTGCATTTTTTGGTCTCTTGTTTCTCATTTTCCTCTTGACAATACCCCATAGATTCTCTATGGGGTTCAGGTCTGGTGAGTTTGCTGGCCAGTCAAGCACACCAACACCATGGTCATTTAACCAACTTTTGTGCTTTTGGCAGTGTGGGCAGGTGCCAAATCCTGCTGGAAAATGAAATCAGCATCTTCAAAAAGCTGGTCAGCAGAAGGAAGCATGAAGTGCTCCAAAATTTCTTGGTAAACGGGTGCAGTGACATTGGTTTTCAAAAAACACAATGGACCAACACCAGCATATGTACATTGCACCCCAATCATCACAGACTGTGGAAACTTAACACTGGACTTCAAGCAACATGGTTTCTTTGCCTCTCCACTCTTCCTCCAGACTCTTGGACCTTGATTTCCAAATGAAATGCATATTTTACTTTTATCTGAAAAGAGGACTTTGGGCCACTGGGCAATAGTCCAGTTCTTCTCCTCCTTAGCCCATGTAAGACGCCTCTGATGTTGTCTGTGGTTCAGGTGTGGCTTAACAAGAGGAATACGACAAATGTAGCAAAATTCCTTGACACGTCTGTGTGTGTGGCTCTTGGTGCCTTGACCCCAGCCTCAATCCATTCTTTGTGAAGTTTCTTCAAATTCTTGAATCGATTTTGCTTGACAATCCTCATAAGGCTGCGGTTCTCTCGGTTGGTTGTGCATCTTTTTCTTCCCACTCAACTTTCTGTTAACATGCTTGGATACAGCACTCTGTGAACAGCCAGCTTCTTTGGTAATGAATGTTTGTGGCTTATTCTCCTTGTGAAGTGTGTCAATGATTGTCTTCTGGACAACTGTCAGATCAGCAGTCTTCCCCATGATTGTGTAGCCTAGTGAACCAAACTGAGAGACCATTTTGAAGGCTCAGGAAACATTTACAGGTGTTTTGAGTTGATTAGCTGAATGGCATGTCACCTTATTCTAATTTGTTGAGATAGTGAATTGGTGGGTTTTTGTTAAATGTGAGCCAAAATCATCACAATTAAAAGAACCAAAGACTTAAACTACTTCAGTCTGTGTGCACTGAATTTATTTAATACACGAGTTTCACAATTTGAGTTGAATTACTGAAATAAACGAACTTTTCTACGACATTCTAATTTATTGAGATGAACCTGTCCTGTGGTCAATGATCGTTAGTAAGGAACCACCAATGCTGACAGAAATATAAATCGATTGTTTGGAACGTGCAAATAAAAGCCTAAATATACTGAATCAAATGCTTAGAACATAAGTGATACAACACACACTCTATCTTGTTTTCGGAATGCATCATAACTTATAATTAATCTAAATTATGATTAATGCAATCGATTAATCGTCATTGTTGTTGCTTCTGAATGTTTGATTCAGTATTTTGGGGGGGTATAACCTCCAAATTACTGAATCAAACATTCAGAAGCAGCAATAATTAAACGAACTTTGTTCAAAGGCACCAATAATGAATACAAATCGATGCTTGCTCCGATGCCCAAATATGATTCGGAACACACATGATGCCCAAAAAAAGGTAGGCTGCTCACTAATTTTTGAGCCACGTTCAATGACATTTATACGTTACACAGGTTCAGAACAGCAGAAATGTGAGGCAGCTGTCATTCTGCATTCATTAACAAGCGCAGCGCTGACTCATGCGCAGAGCCCATTCAATGAATTCAGCCAATTATATGGATTTACACCACATTGCAGGCTGGTGCTCAAACCCAATATAAACTACAAATCATACTGAAATTCTAAATCACTGAAATGAAGCAAAACTAGCGCACTCACACGCACCGCTAATGTATGTAATATAGAGTGCTCACCAAAGCCCTTTATCAGCTCTGTGAAAACTCCAGGGTCGCTTTCCATAAGACACCATTCCCCAGCGCTTCCCGCCATTTCTGTAATTATGTTTCTTAATGTAAACAGAAAATGGTGCTCGAGTAGCGGTTAGACGAGGCTAATGGGACTCATTCACACATACAGTACTTTTCCCGGCATTCCTTTCGACGTGCGTTATTCTTCTGCTTCACGTGGTGCTTTAGAAATGTGAGGCGCTTCTGCCTCCAAGTGTCCAGGAGCGTATTCGAGGCGAGCAGCTCTTTGCCTTTTTTTTTTACATTTCTAAATTAAAATGTTACAAAATGATTTAACAGGGCTTTCAGAATAGCAACAGAGTTGACAGTTTAGTTCATGTAGACATTATGGCAGCCCGTTTCAAATGAATGAATAAATTCAATATCTCCATGCAAATCTGCATTTATATTTGACAATTCAAAAATGTGAGAAGGTCAGAATTCTGAGCTTATAGCTCACAGTTGTATTTTCTGAATTGCAAAAAAAGTCAAAATTGTGAGACACGAACTCAGAATTGCAGGAAAAAGTGTCAGACTGATGAGATTAAAAGTTACAATTACCTTTTTAATTCCGAGGCAGAAACAGGCGTTCATATATTACTGCTCAAAGTCAGAAATATTTATTAGTATTAATAATCAGTATGAAAAATAAGGTTTAATTTCAAACCAGTGGGTGTTTGTGCGTTTGCATCAGAAAAATGCACACGTCAACATTTTTGTAAAAGACTTTAACACTTTATTTGAAATATGTAAGTACATAAAGGAATACTGAGGTTTTGTAACTCAGATCAAAAAAAGTCATCTAAAATGCTTGGTGTAATACCATTTGATATTATATCTTACAAGAAAGCATACAGTGCATAACAACCCCAAACTAACAATGCTCTTAACAACGTCAATCATTCAGGAAAGTATTTTTTCCCCCCGACAGCAGCATACATATTAAAACACATCTACTTAACCTCTGTTTGGGCTGTTCACGGGTGACCGAGTATGAACACATAACACAAAACATTATGACTGATTATGTTGATATTGATCATTGCCTGAGCCCTCAGGACTGGTACTCAAACAGCACGGCCTACACTGTTCAATAAGAGGCAGAAGTTTCCCTTGCTGGTGGAGCTGCTTTGTATCTGTGCCTCCTCCAATGCACTGCCCGTTAATAAAGACTCTTGGTACCTGAAGGAGTTAAAAGGGTTACGGTCAACAACCCTATTTTGGCAAAAACAATCAATCTAATCGTGTGCATAATTCTAATCAGCATCCAGGACTGTAAATGTTTTATAAACATAAATAAATGAGTGACTTACTGTTCTGGCACCTGTCATTTGTGCTAAGGTCTCCTGGAGACGTCCACCATCATTGTGCTGATCCAGTTCAACAACTTTATATGCAGCTCCGATCTCTTTAAATACATTCTTCGCCATCTTGCAGTATGGGCACGTGGTTTTGGAGAATATCACAACACAGTTACTGGACACAACCTCCTGTATAAAAAGATCCAGGCTAATAAATAAAAGCAGATGTTGAATGCATAAGATACATATATGAAATCAGCTTTTGATTTTCCTGATAACAACTGCTGATGTGATTGAAATGTGAAGAAAACCTCCAGGTCGGCTTTGGTTGTTTTTTGTAGGGCAAAATTGATGTGATAATATTTCAATATGATTTAAAGCTACTGTTGCTGCTATTATTAACAACAATCATAATAATAGTAAAAATACATTCAGTTCAAGTTTACTTGTGTAGCGCTTTTCACAATACAAATCGTTGCAAAGCAGCTTTACAGGAAATTAAGCTTCTACAATATATTTAGTAGTAGCTTATCAGTGGTGAGGTGACTATGTCAAGTTGATGTACATATGGCAGAAATGTATGACGTACAAATGACGTAATCAAACAGACGATGAACACTATTAATAGCAATGATTATATGATGCAATCAAACTTATAGCAAAATTATGTATGTATTATAATATTGTATGTATATGGATGTTTTATTATTAGTAGTAGTAGTAGTAGTAGCAGTAGTTCTATATAAAATATTTTAAAAATAAATGTTACTATTGTAACATTACAGTGTAAAAATGTAAAAATAACCATACAATTACAATACTAATATTTATGGCTTAAGCTATAGTTAAACTACTGATCTTTAATTTTGAAGGAAAACGTTAGGTAGGCCTTAACGCTTCTCTTTTGTTCAAAATAGCTGGTTATAAACACTTCTCATTCCAAATAGCATTCACTGCATACCGAACTGCTCCGAGATGCTAAAAACACTGGATTATGAGCTGCTCGTGTGTAAAAGAACACAGTGCCATGCTTTACTCTGACACATTTTTATATTATATTATAACTAAATCATAGCCTCTGCAATCTGATAAATCGCACTAAGCCATATAGCGCTTCTTTTAATTATATAATAAGTTTTATTCTGATCAATCGTGCAGCCCTAATGTATGTAAACCCTGAAGAATGTTGGTAACAAAACAGTTTTGTTTCCCTCCAACTTCCATTGTATTTTTAGTCCATACAATTGAAGTCAATGGGAATAGAGACTTGTTTGGTTACCACAATTCTTCTTCTTCAAAAAAAAAAATGATGCAACACGAGTAAATGATGACATTTTTCAGTTGTTCGTGAATCAAATTAAGTTAAACCTTTTCATTTGATCCAATTCACAACAAAAACAGACAAAAATCTCTAAATGATTCATTCACGTATCTTCCTGCTCTGGGCAGTGTGGAACTTTTTAGTTTCACAGAAAAAGACAGTCATGCAGATTCGAATCGACATGACTGAAACAAAGAAGTCAAGACTCATTTTCTGAATACTATGAACCAAAACAAACCAGTACAAGCTTACCTGGACAAACTGAGTACATGCTGAGCTTGACAACCCAGGCGATGCCGACGTCAAATTCCCCATTCTAGATAAACGACACGAAATTAGGTTCAAACTGAGGGGAAAACAACTCAAAACAACACTACTTCATACACAACAACAGACTTAGATCAACACACAATATGACCTTGTTATAATCACTGGTCTGTAAAAAAGACATGTTGAAGATACAAGGAAAGCAAACGCAGCTAGTGCAGATACAAGAGAATTAGACTGGCAATTTAAATCAGTCATGTTGTTGAGTTGTCTAGTCCCAACTGAATCACTAACTAACAAGGATCTCACAGCTAGACTGTAATCTGATCAGATCACACAGGGGGGATTTAAACACTTAATGACCCTAAAAACAGCCTATGGCTTTTGTCTCCTAAAATAGGTTAACGTTGTACCGTCCAGAACGGAACAAACACAACGGCGGTGTTGATTTGACCTACTGTTTATTTCAATGTAAACACGATCACGTTAAATTATATGATCTAATATTAATTATCCTCATAATGACCTTAGAGTCTGGTAAGCCTGTTTTGATTTGTAGAAACAGCCTCTCGTAAACATTATTGGAGTGTAAATAACGACAAGCACCGCGTAATAAATAAAAAGCCCTCCTAAGACAGTAACCAGTTTTACATAAAACCCCCTTTTTCTTCTATTTTTGCTACAAAGTCCAAAACACAGGCGTACCTCTTAACCGGAACCACATTGATATGACGCGGAAGCCCCGCCCTCCACGGGTCTTTTGAATACTTTGCTGCAGCCTGTCCTGATCATTGAACATTATGAGACACAAGCTTGTTTTCCTCTAGGGGGACACAGTGGCTCAGAAACCCGAATTCCCATGATTTTGTAGCATTGCAGATATACTGTATATGCACACTAAAGGTGTGTATATAAATATTTTTAATATAGGCCTATTAATTTAGAAGACAGGCACCTGACATGCAAACAAATTATGCCTAAAATGCCTCACCCGTAAATCACACGATTGGTTCACCAGCGTTGAGAAAAGTAACAGATATCAGGTTACACTTAAAATTGAAATTAAAGGTGCTATTTGGTTTGGGTGGGGCGATTAAATGGGGGACTAAGCGGGTTTTTTCCCAATCTGATAAAACCACCCCCAAAAATAACCCCCAAATAACATAACAGGGCAAACAAAACCTTAAAATCAGTAACAGTACATTTCCTCACATTTATCCTATTCTCAATATTTTATTCTAAATCTTTTTTTCTCTCTCTGTCAAAGTCCGAGACTTCCAAGCCATTAGCCGCTGGAAGTAAATAAACAGAAGAAAACGCAATTTTTCACAAATGCAGTGAACGGTCACAGTTTGAGCTACAAACCAGCAGAGGCGGACAGTAACTAGTAGCCTACATTTACTTGAGTATTGTACTTAAGTACACGTTTGCGTTCTGACTTTACTGGTATATTTTCTGGGAACTTATTACTTTAACGTCACTACATTTGAAAGACAAATATTGTACTTTTCACTCCACTACATTTCTAGCAAGGTCCTAAAAGTAGAAAGTCGTTAGCAGCTTTGAAAGTCAGTAGGTGATTTTTTCCTTCTCTAAAATGTGACTTTCAGACAGTTTATCAGTAATCACTCTTGGTTACATGAAGTGATTTCCCAGCATTTTTGAACACTGACTAGTTGCAAATGTGATATTTATTTACAACAGTTCAATGATAGGAAGTTAATATTGTAGTATATTAGACACAATATTGTCTGATTTTTTTCTTTTTGGTTTTTTTTGCGCAATTTTGTTATGTGAAAATATACCTATTAAAGCCACAGTAGAACTGTTGTGTGTCTCCTAATAAAACACAATAGGTGTTGGACTTGAAGCAGCACTGCATATACTGTTCTGTGTGTGATATCAAAGTACCGCGAGAGCGATTAGACAGCATTTTATAATTTTTGATTTGATGTCAAATAGGTCTAGCTGTTTTGCTTTTTTGTTAAAGCAGTGCTGCTGTTGTAAAGTTGTACAGCTACAGTTGTGTTGCTGGGTTTTAAAGCAGGTTTGATTTTTTTATCTTAGTCTGTATTTACAGGATTTCACTGTTTACTTTTGGTAAGTACTTTTAAAAGCAAGTACTTCTGTACTTTTACTCAAGTAAAAATCTGTCTTTACAACTTTTACTTGTAATGGAGTAATATTTGATCAGCAGTATCTGTACTTTCACTCAAGTAATGGAGTTGAGTACTGTGTCCGCCTTTGCAAACCAGTGTGTTTATAATTGCGACATTACATTAATATGATAAGAAATACCAGCTTGCGGTGGGTATCAAGCAGCATAACAAGCTGTTTTGTAGAGATGAATAAAAGCGGGTGACACCGGAAGCGACTCGCATTCAAATGGCCGCTCCCACTCTATGTTAAAAATAGAGGGTATAGAGTTTGTCCAGTGTTTTGGAAATTTTAATGTGTACATCATCTTTGTCCTTCAAAGTTAGGCTTTTTTTTTTTTTATCTGAGAGAACTGTCATTTTGCATCCATAGGGTGGCACTATGCTATTCTGTAAAATGCATGACATAGAACCAACACAGGATTTTGTTTTAGTTATCCTTTTCTTTTTTCTGTTTCCCCATTTTATGACAAGTGATTTAATGCTGCTCCCTAATCTCTGGTTTTCACAAAAGCTGCCATATTGCCGTCTGCAAGAAAAAGGCAATTGATTTTTCTACCCCGCTAATCCTTATGAATTAACCAAAAAGAATTAAGGCTGTTCTTGTTACTTTTTTTAAACAACAACATGATTTATCCATCTTATGGTTATTTTGTCAACAATAAATGTTCTGAAAATGATGAGGATGAGGAATTTAATATTAAATATTACAGCACAAAACTGGCCCTAAAATTGTTCTATAGCCCGAGGTTGTGTGCCCTTCTCTTTCAGCAGAGTTGAAACAAAAAGAAACTTTGAATTATTTATTGCTTACATATTTTAAAGTTTAATGGCTTGAATTCCATACTCATTAATATTGTTAAAAGAAGATGAGCAGTGTGTCTTCGCCTTTCCCTTTTTTTGTAATAATACTTAAGACACTTAAGGAAAAGTTAGTTTGTTTTCTTAAATTGTCAAAACCTTTCCTTGCTTACTTAAAGGATCTCTGTTGTGATTCACTGCCATTTCCAACCAGGAATTCAGTCCAGTTTCTATGAAAGACCTATGTGTGTATAAAATGAGAGAATGAGAGTCCAAACAGCTGATAAAAGGATAATAATAATCCACATGATGCCAGTCCATCAATTAACATCTTGTAAAGAGAAAAACTGTGCATTTGGAATAAACAAATCCATCAATAAGAGATTTTAACTGTTGCTTCTGACCAAAATATGAGATCAAAATCCATAATTACCCTTCCTCAAGTGAAAGGCCGTAAAAAGTGTTTTCCTCTCACATCAAAATACACCAACATATTTGTTTAAAACACAACTGTTTGTTTTGGACTGTTTTCACTTGTAAACAGTGCAGTATCTGTGCAGTTTTCACTCCGATTCATGTATATTTCACTGGAGGAAGCATAGAGGACTCGTTTGAAGTAAAAACATCTTAATTTGTTTCTTAAAAACACCCAATGTTTCTCTTCATAAAATGTTAATTGATGGACTAATTGATGTTAATTGATCATGTGGATTATTTGTGGATTATTGTGATGTTTTTCATTTCTCTGCTGTTTGAACTCTTTCTGACGGCACCCATTCACTTGCAGAGAATCCATTGGTGAGTAGTGATTTAAAGGGATAGATTACCAAAAATGAAAATTTTGTCCAATCGATTATTATCAACCCTAATGTGGCCAAACCGGTAAGATCTTTGGTCAGCTACAGAACAAAAATTAAGAGATTTGATGATATCTAGAGCTTTTGGCTCTGCTAGACAGCAAGCCAACTACAACTCAAGGCCCTAGGAAAGGTATAGGATTCCGGCTCCTGGTCAACAGGCACCACACACGTTGAAGGTGACAGAAGAGAAAGAATTGTGGATATTTGTGTTTCTTTGCACAAAACGTACTCTCGAGCTTAAGTTAAAATTAGGTTGAACCACTAGGTGCGTTTCCATTACCCTTCAAATTGTGCTAATTGAAATTGCTAATTGAAAATACGCTTAATGGAAACGTGTCAATTTCACAAAAACGCCCATATATTGCAAAAGTTTACACGCTCGCATGAGGGGGTTTTTAGGCAATGTGAAAAAGGAATAATTCGCAAAACTGCAATGGAAAAGGCTTTTTCGCATTTACAGGTCACATGGCGTATGTAAAAAGTAATATGATCATTCTTCAATGTACTATAACCTCCAAGAAACACTTCATAAGTGGCCGCGCGCCAGTATAAGGGGCTTTCCCTACTATTAATAATTGGACAATTTACACTGCACACGTCTGCAATGCAGTGTTGCTCTGATACGGTCACTGAAGCTGATAACGGCCACTCAATGCTTGTGTTTATGATTTTATACAGTCTATGGTTTATTCCAGACGCGCCACGCACGTTTCTGAAGCGGCTCTCTTTGCTGCTTCTGTAAAGAAACACACATAAGCCTCCTTTGAATAAATATAGCCAAAATCCGTCAAAATCCCACCAAAATCCGTTGCCATGACTTATCGCGAGAGGCAAAAGGTTACGTTTAAGTCTCATAACATTGGTTAATGGAAACGCCGTCATTCCGCAATACTTTTTTATCGACATTTATAAAATATCGCCAAAGTTTTGCGCAAATCTGTAATGGAAACGCGCCTACTGATGTCACATGGACTATTTTAACAATGTCGACTACCTTTCTGTCCATAAAACGTTTCAGTTGCATTTCTTTCTATGCAGGGTCAGAAAGCGTTCAGATTTCATAAAAATAGCTTAATTTGTGTTGTGAAGATGAATGAAGGTCTTACCGGTTTGGATTCACATGAGGGTGAGTAATTAATGACATAATTTCATTTGGGTGAACTATCCCTTTAATGCTAAATTTCTTCAAATTTGTACCAATGAAAAAACAAACTCATCTACATCTTGGATGGCCTGAGGGTGAGTAAATGTCTATTGGGTAAATTTTTTCATAATGATAGCCTAAATATTAACGATGACTAAATATTTTGCTGGTTTGCTGCATATTTAAAATGTTACTAATAGACCTGTGGGGCCACAAAGCCCGGAAACCTCTTACCATGATCAATAACTATTAGTTATCTTCTCAATGAACACAAAACCTACAGGCTTTTATAGTGCAAATGCACACTCTCTTCTGCGCCACACATTTGCCCTGTTCCCATCTAGCGATTATCAAGGGTCCATGTAAACCACATGTCAGTAATGGGAAAACCCTCCTTAGTATTTACAGTTTCATGACAAGTAATGATCGCCATACACCGAATTCATCAAAACCGCTGGAAACGCAATTCCCCACCCACACCGAGAGAAGACACCCCTTCCCTTGCCCACGCACCCTTCAGCGCGGTGTCATCGGAATATGCCCCGCTGATTTAATATCTGTTTGCTGCATGCATTTGCGGGCAGCCATGTAATCAAGCAAGAAGCCACTGCTGCGGCTGCCCTCATAAATCACCGTCCCTGGTGGACAATCATGCCTGGCTATATGGAGGCAGGCACTAGTGAAGCCACTGATTACACTCACTGCCTTATTAAAACCCTTCCCACCAATTGAAAGGTGCACGTCTTTTTATTTATCGGCCTGGTGTCATTTGCCGACGCTCTGTATTTCGCTCTTAAATGATTTGGCGCGGTGATGGAATGCCGCCTCAATTGAGTTCACAGGAGGAGAGGGTGCCGTTCCAATAATCCCTCGAGTATCGCCTCACTGAACTGCCCGCGATTCCTCCCTCTTGTCAAAGCCAACTAACGTCTCCTCCCGACACAGGTACAACAGACTCGTCTTGGCAATAAGCTGTGGCATTTTGTTAGAGAAGGTTACTGCACTTTGTCACACAAGAGCTTGTCTCAAAGGCCGCATCTTGCACTTTCAGGTGGGCTTTAGACTTTTACACTAGACAGACACAAGGGCCGCAGCTGATGGGGTGAAAGATGGGTGCAATTCTGGGTAGAAAATGAACAACTGAATCCGTTAATTTTTTAGTGATTAGTCATTTTTCCAGGCCTTCAAATCTCAGTTATAAAATTTAAAAAAGCAACAATTTCAGTACGATCCAATATTAATTCAATGCATTTTGTGAAGCGTTATATAGCGTTCTTGTATACATTTTTCACAGATTTTCTAGTCCTGTATACTGTTGTACTAGGATTATTAATAATATAGGCCTATAGATTAGCTATGAATAGCTATAAACAATTTCACTTGAAATTTTGGAAATTTTTACTCTCAAAAAGTACTATAGCCTATAGCTAATGTAAAATTTGTGCTCTGCTCTAAACATCTTTTCCATGATTTTGCTTTGAAGATATTGCTCATTTATGTGAATTTTCCAGAACTTAAAAGGGTCAATATCGCCATAGAGTGCCTTTCAACCCTCACAATACTCAAAAGGTGGTTTTACTAATTCATACTATAAAAGAATAATTCATTACATTTATATAGTGCTTTTCTAGGCACTCAAAGCGCTTTACATTGTCAGGGGGTATCTCCTCATCCACCACCAGTGTGCAGTATCCACCTAGACAATGTTTTAATTTCCCATTCGCTTTATGTCATGTCATAATTAGTAGACACTCAAGTACTATAGAAAAATATTAGCTGAGCTCCCACACATTTTATTAGATAATTATGGGCTATTATTTGAAGCATAAACCATAAGATATGACCACCCTGTCATGGACATATATATTAATGTTAAATACGTTTTCATTGCAAAATTAAAATGCAAATTATATTTTCTGAAAGGTATGGTGTCCCTTTCCTAAACAGGGTTATTTGTTTGCTTTCAAATTATAAATACATTTAAAAATGTATGTAAACCATGTGTTTTTAAGAAACTCATACAATTCGCAAATGTATTTTTTCTTATTTGGAGAAAACTGTGATATTTGGATGCATTTTTTTTTGTTTGCATGTTATTGCCCCAACACTTAGCTATTGAACACACTGGATTATATATATATGATTGAATTATTATTTAAAATATTATAGTGAAATATCAAGATGACAGGGTGGACCAGCACATGACGGGTTGGACACATAATGCAGAACACGCAAAGCATGACAAAATATGACAATGAAACATTTATTCAACTTAAAAAAAACAATTATATAATAATAATAAATAATAAAATTACATCCTCAGTCACATTGTTATGTTCATTTTAGTTTTTAGCAATATTAAGTACAAATGAATGCTATGTCCACCCTGTCGAGTCTAAGTGGCCAACAGGTGGACGTTTTGAGCTTCAATTAGCATATCAGCTTACAACAAACTGTGACTAGATAAATATTTAGTCTGGTTGTGAGAGATTTTGTATATTTAAACTTACATATGTGAAAAATTTTTTTTTTTTTAACTGTATTCAAATCACTTGGCATATTTATATGCCGACAGGGTTGACATGTTATGCTTTGGCAAAGCAAGTAAGCAAACTCATACGAAGAAAATGTGTCAATTGAAAAGTCACCAACTTACTAACCTCAGCCAATGAAATTCCTGCCACTGAAGAGAAAATAATCTGTTGTCCTGATGTCACTAAAGTGGATGGCCTTTTCTTAAAAGGGCGGATTTCCCAATACGACAGGGTGGACTACCATTCAAGGGACATGGACAAACTCTTCTTTTTTATTAAATAAAAATATAGTTTTTATTACTAAATGATCAATACACTCAAATTGAGTAATCTCTTATTTAACAAAATATTAATAGGAGAACAAAATGTGTAAAATTTTATGATTTGACAATATTCTACTACTCATTCAAATTTAATGAGTGGTGCATGGGACATAGCAAAATAACACGCATCCTCTTACACAAAACTAAAAAAAATCTAGAAAAATGTATCTAAAGAGCCAAGTAATACTTTTGTTATGAATATAAAAACTTAGCCTAACACACCCTTTCATAGTCATTTTTATGTTAAGTTATCATGGTAAATTAGTTATTTATCTACAGGACGCCAAAAGGCACCCTACAGTGATACTGACCCAAAATCTGAAAAAAGGAAACATTCCTGTGAGCATTAAAGATCCAGTATTAATTCAATGTATTTTGTGATAGGAAAATAATAATAATAATAATAATTTTTACACTCTTTGTGATTTTGATATGGATGTCAGCTATGAATCCTTGGAATTCAAACAACACCTGAAATTTTTGTATTTGAATCATAATAAGTATATAATAATATTAACAACAACAACAATAATAATAATTATTATTATTATTATGAACAGTGTTCACAGTTTTCCATGACTTTTCCATTTGTATGCCAGCTATTAATCCTTGAAATGTCATTTTATTACACTTGACATTTTTAATTCACAAAAATTAAAACAAACAAACAAATTTTACTATTTAGGTAACTGTCTCAGAGCAGTGTAAAAATGCTTCTTGTCCATGACTTTTTAACATTTTACTAATTTCCATGACTTTCTAGGCCTTCCCAGATTTAACATGTTCAAGTTTGCAGTAATCTGTACTATTATCAGTAACCAGACCATTAAAGAACATCAATGAAAGTGAAACATACTATAATAAAAATAATATCCAGATATCTTCAAATATCTCACATCATAGTAAATCAAGCCATATTAACAATAACAAGCAAGAAGAAAAGGAAAAAGGAAAGCAGGGCTCACCAATTCTCACTATTCTCATGACTTAAAAAAGTGTTTTTGCTTGAATGCACAAACACAAATTGTTTACAGACATAAACACAAATTATTACAGTGCATCGCATCAACAGCTCATCTGCAAATAAAACAAACTTGCATTTGATTTATTTGCTTCTGCCACATGAAAACATGTAATTCAGCTCAAATAAAGTTCAGAAATGATATGAGCCATAAAATTAGATCAAATGTAAGCGAACAGAAACGAAACATAAAACGACACAGAAGAACAGTAAAGGAACGTGAATGAGAGAAAATAATTAAAAAACAGACATAAAAATGAAGACACAAAGGAGTGGTTTGATAAAATAAACTGCTAAATATTACATTTTTAATTTTGCTGGTATCAGAAAATGACTCAAGCGGGATTTTAATGTAAAAAGATATAAAGATATTATGTTTAAAAAAAACTTATAAAGATAGCAATATACAGTGAACGGCCCTCACAGTGTGTTTTAATAGTATACTGTATAGTGGGGGCTTCGCGTCTGTATTCAGGAGGGATGGTTTGTCCTTGGTGGCATTTGTTGAAAGGGCACACACTAGTGATCCCGGTTGTTCGAGGTCTCAGAAGGGATTTCACAGCTTCTTGAGCGCAGTAATCCACTGGTGTCCATTCAAGACGGCAAATGAAATACACCCCAAAGAGGGGCTGGGGGAAATAGATACCTCCACCCGAGTGTGGCGCCGCTATAATTGGACAGTTGCAGGTGTGAAAAAAGTGTGAATCATATTTTGATTGGGAGGAAAACGCAATATGTCATGGAGGCTTCACTGCTTTTCAAAGGTACAAGGGTGGTTCTGCTGTGTATCAAGAGTTCCACATGGACAAATAATAAGAAAAAAAACCCTGCAGTTGAGTACAGAGAGAGTACAAAACATTCATGGGCTACTTCTTAGAGGAATAGTTCACTCAAAAATGCAAGTTAGCTGAAAATGTACTCACACTCAGGCCATCCAAGATGAGTTTGTTTCCTCATCAGAACAGATTTGGAGAAATGTAGCACTGCATTACTTGCTCACCAATGAATCCTTTGCAATGCATGGGTGCCATCAGAATGAGAGTCCAAACAGCGGATAAAAGCATTACAGTACATCCAAGCAACTCCAGTCCATCAATTAACATCTCTTGATGTGAAAAGCTGTGTGTTTTTAAGAAACAAATCCATCATTAAGGCATTGTAACTTTAAACTGTGGCCAAAATACGAATCCATAAACCATAATAACACTTCCTCCTATTTGTGAAAACTTAAGTATATTTTGGGTTTAGGTGTTTACATGAACAATTGTCATGAACAATAATGCCAGTTTAGTTTTTATTATCATTGACTTTTAGTTTTTTTTTCATTTCCTGTCTTTGTTCTAGCTTCCCGCTCTGTTTATAAAATGGCAATTAATTTGATTATCTACCAAGTCGTTCATTGCTCCCCATACCCCCACTTAAGTCCTAGTTTCCCAGTAGGGTCGGCGTTTGTTTGTTTGACAGAGACACACCATGTTTGGCGTGGATACCCCCTTTGTTTATCTCTAAATAAACATTTTTTATTTATTTTGCGTTGGAACTATTGAACCTGTTGCACTCGCCACCTTGGACCTTAATGTGACACAATATTGCATTCATTATGGTTAATACTGTGTAAGGTCTGAAACATATTGTAAAGTGTCATGTAAAGTAATTCTTTTATTGGGATCAGAAATAACATGTAGATGTTGGCCAGCCTTACGTTGAAGTAGCATGCAGAGAGCAATGGTGTGAATCAGTAACCCTATTATCCTAGCCAAGCTTCTTTTAAGATATTCCCAACAAGATCAGTCACAAGCAATCAATCAATCAATCAATTGTGATAGTTAATAAGCATTAATAATCAGCAAATAAGGAGCTTATTGAGGCAAAAGTCATAGAGTAATGTTTTGTTATGGCGAGAATGACCGGACACCGTAAAATAAAGAGTGACCAATATGAAACTTAATCCATAAATAATGGAGAGACGAGAAATACAAAACCTGCTAACTAGTAAGAGCTAATAGAGTAGTGCATTTTAGGAACCCAATGGATTTTAATCGAAGCCCTACCTATCTCGATGAAAACAACACCACATAAGGACATGGGATATAAAATGAAAAAACTACAAGGAGATCAGTATTGAAAACGAGACCACGATGACATTACGATATAGGTACACTCTTAAAGGAGACGGGCTGAATTGGCACTCGTTATGACGTGTCCATGTACCGAGCGGACGCTACCAGCACAACAAGCAAGCTTCTCTGACTAGTAACATTCTTCAACGTAGAAAAAAAAACAAGAACTGTGTTCATTAAGTTTTTTTGGGAAACAAAATGACTTACTTCTATGTCATGCCTGTGAAAATCCCCTTTTGAAACGTTTAAAGATGCATACCAACTGATCTCAGATGCCAAGGCGTAAATAGACGCCAAAAAAAAACGGAACTCGTGGTATTGATACTCAAAAATGGGTTTTGGCGTGTATATGCTACGCGATGGGTTGGTTTAGGGTTGTGGGGTAGATGCGTTTCATATGTACGCGAAACTGCGTATCATATGCACGCTAGGGCTGCACACTCGAATTAATCGAATGTGCTTGTCATGCGCATTTGTAGTACCTGCCTGGCTCCGTAACAGCAGAGGAAATCATCATCACGTGCCTTTCAGATGGCGCAGCCTTTACTACACATAGCCGTTTAGTCCCTGACATTTACGCAAAAATACGATTTATTGTCGCTGACGATTTGCACACCTCCACGACGCACCACACGCCACGCCCCCCCCCCAGAAATCGTTCGCGATACTACAGCTGCTTACATAGCTTTCAGGTGAACTCGGGCCTCTGTGAGGTAAAATGAGCTCATCTGAAGCATGTGAAAATCCACATTGATCAACATATTTTTACACCCAAACTCATTCATAACGTCAGTCGAGTGTTTAGGAAAGAAAAAAATCTTCTGCTTTTTCCCCCTCCCCCCCCCCCCCTTTTATGAGATGATGTGGCGTCTTACACAGAATAAGGCACGCAACATATTTCAGAGTATTTAAGCAGTGATAAAGGCATTACATTATAAATATACTTTATATTAATGAAAATTATAATAATAAGAACCAAGATAAACCATATTGTCTTAGTCGTGTGTTTATTAGTCACGTTGTATCAATGAAAGCAGTTGAATCTTCTGGTTATTCAGCTGCAGCGATAGGCATTTCATGGGTGTCTTCTGCGAGGCTGTATTTGGAGTTTCAGCGCGAGAGCGCCCTCTGGCCTTTGGGTGGAGATCTACTGCTGATCACAGAACTGTGCTTCACTGAAAGATACGCATGACAATCGCAGCTTCTGTCGATTCGCAATCTCGATTCCATTTCGATTTATTTAGCCAACAAATTTCATATCATATGCATGCGAAAACTGCATATCATATGCACGCCAAACAGATGCATATCATATGCACGCCAAAGTCAATTTTTGCGTATTAATACCACGAGTTTTCGTTTTTATTTGGCATACTATTTATACACATTTTCATGAGACCGGGCTCGCGTGACAGGCACATTATAATATATTGAACAGATTTTCTGTAGTTCTACAAAAATAAATAAATAAGAAACCTAAATGGAGGAGGAAGCTAAGACCTGAAATATTCTAGATAAACCCTCTCGTCTCCATACTGAATGTACGCTTTGAAGGTAATCTCAATCGTATCAATCTGTCACTTGATTTGTCAGCCCTTCATTTCCCCTCCAAATAGGTGGCCTGGATCTTAAGGCCCATCTATGTTATCAGAACCTTTCCACCCAAGACGTTCAGTATCCTCAGCATTGGAGCTTTTATCAGTTGGCTTCAGAGACTCCTGCTGCCCGCCAAAACCTTGACTGCTTTATCTGAGGCAGGAATTGCATTGACCTTGCAGCATCTCCTTATCAAGGCTTCAATAATCTTTTTTCACAGTAAAACACATCAGTGTTAAATGACAAGCATGTTCCCTCCTTTACTTCACATTGTGTGACTGCCACATCAGTCCTAACATTTATCATTTCAGCACTTCCTTTATGCTAAACGTCATCTTTGAAATGACTCTTTTTGTTGGAGGAACAATTTCGGTGTTTGCTTAATGTAAAAAACTGAATGCAGTGCGCCAACTAATAGCACTATTTATTAGCATGTGCTGTTAGCATTGTTTCAACACCCCATTCACTAAAGGTACAAGTGTATCAGTAAACTATGAAAAAACATTTAATAATTTAATGAAAAACTGTTGTCACAATCAATAGAATATGTAAACAAACAACTCTTTTAATTAAATGTTTTGTTTACTGCCTGTGGTAGTGCAGTTTTAATTATGCTAGGCATATAAGCTGTTTTTGTGAATAAGGTTCTATTAAAAAGAAAAGGAAAAAAACTGTGTAATTTCATTGGAAGGTCTATTGTTAATAGTGTAGTCGTGTATAAAGCACAGTTCACACAAAAGTACATTTTAAACCAAGCAGTTTTATGTTGGTCAGCATGGCGAATTGATGTGACAAATGTAAACACGAGGGAAATCTTTTACCTTTACTTGAAATTCCTAATCGCGTGAATTCCTATTGTAATAGCTGGTTTTTCTCCTCAGAAAATTAGCAGAACAATGGTAAATGTGACTTCGCTCTAATTTACATAAAAGGAGGTGTGTTTTACTGAAAAGACTGACTATGCCTTTAATATGATCTCAAATAATTACACAAGCAATTATTTTTGCTGTTTAATAGAATTTTTAATAGAATGGCATTTCATCAGGAAACACGTACTAAAAAAGGAAGTTGTTCCAGAAAAAAGGTGAACTTCCTCAAAACATTTCCTTCAGCGTCTTTTAAGATGAAGTGAGTCATTTGTTCTAGGTTAATAATTGATCTAATGTGTGTTCATGTCTATTTGTAGAATTCCTTGAAATGTATTCACCTTATTTTTAATGTAAGAACAGGTGCGACCATTGTTTTTGCAAGGCATTCTGTGTCATTCACTTCCAGTTATTTAAGATGTATGAAAACAGTTTGTTGTGCTGTGAATTGGTATTTGTTATCATATTATTTTAATGTACCGGTATTATGAACACACTGGTTTTGTAGATCAAATAGTCAAATAGGGCTCGAGCCCCTGCCCCTTTAATTGCCAATGCAAAAATCTCATAATAGATGGAAAATTCCACCAATGGAGGGAAAGCTCTGTCTCATAATAGACAGAAAATTCCACCAGTGGAGGGGAAGCTCTGTCTCATAATAGACGTAAAATTCCACCAATGGAGGGGAAGCTCGGTCTCATAATAGACGGAAAATTCCATCAATGGCTGGAAAGCACTGTCTCATAAATGACGGAAAATTCTGTCAATGGCAGAGAAGCGTTGTGTCATAAATTACAGAAAATGTTGTCTATTGTGGGGAAAGAGTTAAATATAAACATTACTGCTTCAAATTCACGTTTTCCATCTGGGTGTGTGCAGTTTACATTGTAGAAAGTATTCTCAAGTTATGTTTACCACAGGCTTGATTTTACTCAGAAATTATAAAACCCCATAGGAAAATCCTCAAAGGAACTAGCGGCGAATAAGACTTCCGGGTTCTGACGTCATACCTGCACCACTCTATTAACTCCATAAACTGAATCGCTTTATGAGCCGAGCCCAAACAACAAGACCAAAGATACATAATAAGCATCACTTATAATAAGTGGACATGGCAACCCTTCAAGCGCGTGCTCTGCAAAGTAGCCATCCAAACACAAAATTGTCGAGTGTTTGGTTGCTGTAATTTTACTTTATTTACAAATAGAGGATACCAAACCAAATATAGAGGATACCAAATTCACTCCTGTATTTAAGTGCGGTTGGCACTCCTAAAACTTGTACGTGGCTTTTAAAACTGCAGCACGCGAGCTTCGAATAAACAGTCTGTTATCCTTATCTGGTGTGGATGCAAATATAGTTATCGTTCTTGGTGTGAGCAGGCCTTTACTTGCCAAGTTAATGTATATGAATCACACACATACATTCTTCATTTCTTCCCACTCAGTCCACCACAGGTGTCTTTCTCCATTTCATATATCTTTCTCTCTATCTGTCTCTCTTCTCCTTCTGTGCGCTGTGATGTGTCTGTCACTTTCTCTGTCACTGCCACTCCTCTCCACCACAACTTCGCAGATCAGTGGTTGGTTACCATGGCAATGCAACAGCCCACTTACTCCGGAGCCTTCGGTGGATCAGAACACCAAGGCTACCTGCACCCAACCGTCTTCCCTCTGGCTCCGAGATTTGAAGCCGTCACCCACCCGTGAACATCGCTCTTCAGATAAACAGCCAAGAATAGCTGTTCACACTACAGACACATTTCAAATGCTCATTCCATTATTGTGACCATCTCCTAATGCAGGGCAAGAGGTTTTCAAAAACAGCCGCCTCTCACCGATGCGTTCGCAGTATAACGTGCCATGTACATGCTTGAAGAATCTGCGCCCGCAGAGCGGAGGAAGTCATTTGTTTGTCCTGTCATTCCTGGATGTGCCCTGCCTTGCTTCCCACCAGCGCTCGCTCCAAACACATTGAGCTGATCCGCTTTATTTATGGAATGATAGATGGGCCAATTATCATAAAACCAAGAACAGTGCCATTTCCTTTTCAAACAGTTGACTTCATTATCTGCAAGAGTGGAGGGGAGGATGGAGAGGAAATATGGTGAGCTTCACACCCTGCCTGCACCTCTGGAGCCTGACCTCGCAAAACAAAGGTTGGCGTGCATAGTAACAAGTCCTGCGAGATGGAGCGAAGGGAAGGGGACGGAATAAGCTTGTCATTGGTTCTTTAACTGTGTGTGGAACTGTATCTGGAGGAGATTGAGGAAATTAATCAAGTGCTTCTGCAACAGCAACACCTCAAGAAAGGTGATTCTGAGGAAAAACAGAAGGAAAGGAAAGTGTCTGCCACAGAGGAGGGACCAGGCAAGTGCTGCTCAAGAAGATGAATGGATAGCATTTTTACATAAAAATGTGCCATTTTACATAGAGAAGAGACTTATAATCTATGAAAATAAATAAATCAAGTTTGACATTTTCAAATATCCCACATTTTCAATCTTAAACTATGAAAATTGTAGTACTTTAAAAAAACTGAATTAATTTTAAACAATATTAAATATTTATTTGTGTGAATATGATTTATATACTTTTGCATGTTTCTGTCCCTTAGTTGTTGTGTCATTTTCAGAACAACCATCTAACCCAGAATTATTGAACAAATATTATTATTATAAAATTTAAGATTTTTAACTTTTGGGGGAAAAATGGCATAAAAGACAGAATTATCCAGTGATATATGTACATGTAGGACATTGTTAGTAGACTAACTAGTGGGAATGCATAAAATAAAATGTGTTGTCTTAATCAGGTGTGTCAGTAATGTAGTTCCTTCTTTAGAAAATCATACATTTTATTAATTTATGACATTTAGTGTATGACTGAACTTGTTTAAACTAAATATAATTTATATGTTTTCACATGTATTTTGTCCTTCAATTTCCATCACAACCATGTAACCCAGAATTATTGAACTTATATCATGAATATTACATTTCAGATTTTTAATTTTCTGGAAAAATATTACATAAGTGAGTGGGGTTTACTGTGATGTATGTGTAGGTAGGACATTGTTATAGACTGACTAGTGGGGAATATAAAAAAGGTGTTGTAAGAAGTGTTGCATGAAAGTTTACCGACCACATAAACAAAACTGCACACGGTTCAAGAAGCATTTCCTTGTTTACATTAGTTCCTTCTTTAGAAAATCATTAATTTGTTATTAATTTATGACATTTAGTCCATGACTGAACTTGTTTAAACTAAATAAATAAATAAGTTTGAACTTAGGTCTCAAGTATTCCACTTAAATATAAAAATATTACTAAATTTTCAAATGAATATGACCATGTAAACAATATATCATAAACAATATTGCATATTTACTTTATTGTGTAAATAAATAAATAAAGCGCCACCTATGGCTGACCTGGGCGGATATGAGGGAGACCGACAAGCATCGCTTCCTGGACTCCCCGATTAACCGATCTCAAAGAGAGGCTATTCGGCCTAAGCGGTTGGAGGGCTCTGCCCAACAGTTCTCCGCCACACAGTGCCTACCCAGCCAGTGGTGCCCAAAACCTCAACAGAAGAGCAGGTCCTTTTTTCTCCGGGTTCCAACGAGGGCGAGGATGAGTGCGCGGAGGACCCAGTCTCCCAGGGCCGTCCCACTATCTCCTTCGCCATATGGGCTAGCAGGGTTCCGCGTTCAAGGAAGCTACTGCTCATCAAAGAGCCCCCGCCCCAGCCTGGAGCCAGGTAAGTGCGCGCCGCCGCCCTCAGACACCAATGGGCACGCACGGAAGCCGCCGGGTTGGGTTCCTGTGTTCAACTGCGCTTGCCACATGTGGGTACGTGGTTTGGTTTCCTAGTCCCGCCTGTTCGGTTCACTGGGGGCCTGGTTGCCTGCCCCAGGCCGTTCGCTGGCTCATGTGAACCGTCAGACCGGGCCTATGCGATTCAATCGCCCACGGTGCCCTCCAAGTTCAGGGCATTCCGGTTTCTCTGTGCTGGGACAGGATGACTGTCTCGTGCTTTCTTTCCTGCAGGTTGGGTTGGAGCGAATGCTGTCTCCCTCCACCCTTAAAGTGTTTGTTGCCGCCATTGCCGCGCATCACGACGCAGTAGACGGTAAGTCTTTGGGGAAGCACGAATTGGTCATCAGGTTTCTCAGAGGGGAAAGGAGGTTAAATCCTCCGCGCCCTCACCTGTTACCCTCTTGGGATCTCCCCTCGGTCCTGGCGGCCTTGAAGGGGGAGCCCTTCGAGCCTCTGCAGTCATTAGAGCTCAAGTTTCTGTCGTTGAAGACAGTGCTCCTCACTGCATTGGCCTCGGTCAAGAGGGATAGGGGACCCTGCAGGATCTTCCACCCCAGCGTCCCCCCCCCCCCCCCCTCGTCGATTCGTGCCTGGAATTGGACCACGGGTAACTTCATGTTGTCCTGCAGACCCCGACCGGGATATGTTCCCAGTGCCAACCCGCCTTTTAGGGATCAGCGTGGTGAACTTGTAGCGTCAGCTGCCCGGGATGACGAGGAGGCAGACCAGCCGTCGCTCTAATCATGACCCGTCGCGCTTGCGAATTGTGGACCTTACGCAGAGCTCCAGGACCTGCAGACCAGCTCGTTGTTTCTGCTTCAAAGAGGACAGCAGAAGGGGAAGGGGCTGTCTCCAAAACAAAGACTTGCCGCTGGTAGTGGAGGCTATCTAGTCTAGCTACCAGGCCAAACGGGGTACCTTGCTCCCTCGGATGTTTGAGAGCTCACTCTACGAGAGAGTGGCCATCTTTTTGGGCCATTGGCGCGGGGCCCTCGGCCATAGCAGAAATCTGTAGAGCTGCGGCTGGGGCCTGACGCTAACACATTGCGAGATTCTATAAGCCTCCTGTGTAGAGCCGTTGGTCCTCTCGAGGTACTCGCCTCAGGTGGGCCAGTCAACACCGGACCTCCTGCTCGGTGTTCGAACCTGCTTCTCTGCGCCATCCCCTCTACGGACCGGATAATAGTGACTTTTTGCCCTCAGTCAGTGTCCCCATGGCGGAAAACCCTGGTGGAGTTCCTCCCGACACCTCGGCAGGTAAGGTAGTCGCGGCGGAGAGACATCGAAAAAGCTCAACGCAATCGTGTGTATGCCCAAGGTCAGCCTTGTGCTGGGCTAGGTGCCCGTGTGTCGTGATTCCCCCTTCGGGTGATCCCACAAGTGTATTCTTCCACGGTACGGCTCCCATTACGGTAAGCCCGTGTCTTTCCCTGATAGTCGTTCGCTGCCATCTCTGCTGCGAAGTCATCTCACCCCAGGCGGGTTGAGTCAACCGCAGGGACTTCCATATGTAGCACCGCCCTGGGCCAGTCCACATGTGTAATTCCACATGATACCTCCTAAATGCGGGATGTGGCTTCCGTAGCGTCACAACTGAGTACGCTTTCCCAGTGTTATCCAATGTACCACTGGATGGAACAGCAGTGGCGGACACCTCTACCTAGCCGCTGTCCTATCTTCCGCCCAGCTGGTGTGGGGGGCACCTTGAGGCTTCCGCGGGAATGGGAGGGGTTGTCTTACGCAATGAGTGGGCGGTTTTCCATACCGGTCCAAGTCTGTCGCAAGGCACCGGTCCCTGATCCGTCATCGTAGAAACGTGAAAGGACTGAAAGGTAACGTCTCGGTTACGTATTGTAACCCTTGTTCCCTGAAGGAGTGAACGGAGACGTTACGTTCCGTTGCCGCAGTTGCTGTACCACCGCTGTAGGCCGGGGCACGTAGTCTCGGCTCCTCAGCGGAAAAACTGATGTGCGTTTGCACGCGCTCTCCTTTCATACCCGTGCTGCGGGGCGGGGTGCACGTGGCGAAACACGCACGCCAACTGTCATTGGCTTGTTTAGTTACCACTCGAAGGTGATTGGGCTCTTGGGCCGTTCCCTCCTTCAGGGAACGGGCGTTTACACAAGTAAAACGAGACTTTCATAAGAATCAGTTGTGGTTGCAACAAAGTGGTTGCCAAGCAAAACACAAAGTAAACAAAAGGTGTAATAGGCAGTTCACCCAAGAACGTAAATATAACGATGAAGATATAGTTCTAAAAATCGTTCTTCATATTAAAGAATAGCAGAGTCCACACCACAGCTATATCGATAAAGACAAAGAGAAACGATATCTTTGGAATCACTTTCAAAACGATTTTTCTCCCGCTGATGAATGATAAAAAATGACAACCAATCAGAATCCATCCTGCTGTAACGGGCTCAAGAATTTAAAGCGGCAGATGAACGTGCGCTTAGAATAAACAGACGATACCGTTCGCTGGTGTGGATGCTAATATCGTTACCTTTATAGTTATCGTTCTTGGTGTGAACGGCGTGGTTACGTGTGTACAGTAATGTACAATAAGCTCGGAACGTGGCTCGACTGCAGCCAGATCAGCATAAGGATCAGTTGAATATATCTATAAAATATTCAGCTATATATATATAATATATATATATATAGCTCGTTATATAGTGTGTGTAAGAAGGTTCCACATGATACCCACGATAAAGAGTACTTTCCTAGTGGTTACTTTTTAGACAACCCTCAACTCAATCAATTATTTTTATGAACATGTTGGCATGACTGAACTTGTTTGACTGTTATGGATATTCTGGTTCCTGTATTTCACTTATCAACAAGCTTAAGTGAAATCCCTCTCGAGCGCATTAATGAAAGCGTGGACATGAGGACTTTCTACAGACCTCAAGGGGGAAACCTGATGCTTTCCTAAAGTTCTGCACAACATATAGGATTGACATATGGATGTCTATTGGTTAATTGCACAGGTAGTGAAGCAGTCAACCGCGTCTGATCCCAGTTGACAGCTTCTGAATTTGTTGAGGGGGTTGCTGTTACCATGTGCACGTCTACGAACGTGTTTAATGGGATGTTGAGTGTTCAAGCGTTTAAAGGGGTCATATGTTGTGATTTAAATTTTTCCTTTCTCTTTGGGTGTTACAAGCTCTTGGTGCATAAAAAAAAAAGATCTGTAAAGTTGCAAAGAATAAAGTATCAAATCCAAAGAGATATTCTTTATAAAAATTAAGACTTGTCCACGCCTACCTAAAACAGCTCTTTCTAACACACCCCCACATATCTACGTCCCGGCTCTGGGGGGAAGATTTGCATAACGCCGCCAAAATGTTCACGCAACGAAAGAAGGCGTAACTTTGATTCTCGCTTTAGTATTGTTGACGCCAGTTGTGACAAAGGGACGCGTTTTTGTTTCATGTGAACGAACTACTTTGTTGCCTTCTCAAAAAGGGACGCTATCCGCTTGTCATGCCTAGAGCTGAATCGTGTGGTTTTGCTGAGAAACCATCAACTCGTGATGTGGATCGCTGGATCGCTTTCAAACGTGGACGCAAGTGAAGTACAGATGTGTCCGTTCCATGTGCGTTTGCCGCCAAGCTCTTTTCGTTGACCCACCGGGTGCGCTCACTCAAGCCATGTGTTGTTTCATTGGAAACCGAACACTACTCTGATTTGGCCTTCCACAAAAGAGACCCCCCCCCATTTACGTTTCTATAAAGGGGGCAGTTTCCAACTTTTCAAGGACAGCTCGTGGGACGCTTCGGGACTAACAGCCTGTAAGTACGTTTTTTATATTAAAAAAATTAGCCACTGACGATTCAAACGCGAGTTCTGAGCAGTGTAGAGTAGCACTTGTTGTTTGTCATTTCTCCGATCACAAATGCAGACATGGTTTTATGTTTACACGGCACAATACCCAACGCAAAGCATAAAAACACAGTATAAGTCATTACAATAAGTAATTATGTCCCCACTGGATGCAAAAAAATGCCTCGTTTGTAATGGGTTTTATAGGGTTTGTCTCGTCGCGCTGGAACATGGAAACCATACACTGTATGATGGAAACACAATATGGTAAGGGGCGTAACATTTCTGTCACACGCTTGAGGTATTCGGCCAATCACAATGCACTGGATAGCTGGCCAATCAGAGCACACCTCGCTTTTCAGACCGATGAGCTTTGTAAAAATTTATGCATTTCAGAAAGGCGGGGCATAGAGGAGAAACAATAATGTACAGTATGTGGAAAATAATGTTTTTTGAACCTTAAACCGCATAAACACATTGCATTACACCAAATACACAAAATAATGTTATATTTAGCAACATCCTATGACCCCTTTAAGATCCTCAAGCAATCAGGCAGTATGCTTATTTTTCTTTTTTGATGATGAATATACTTTTTCTGTATGATAAATTACAGGCAAGTATAGCAGGGGTTCTTCCTTTTGGGAATTTTTAAACGGGAGCAGTCAAGTGTATCAAAACGTGTCATAGGAAAACATTAACATTGATGGGATTTTCATGATTGTTCATGGCGTTCTCAGAGAGTTTGAGCCATTATGGTGGTCTCAAGTTCACATTAATACTAAGCGTCATAAATTATGAATTCACTGTAAACAGAAATGGTCAGGGTTTCTCGCTTTGGCACAGACTCTGCGGACCACTAAATCAGTCGAAAGCACAATAAAAAATTCATGCGAACTTGAAGTGTTTGAACCGCTGTGCCAACAAAATCTTTGAAAAATGAACCATTTTATAGCATATTTCTTATCATGGACTCTTAAGATGTGATTTTAATGTTGTAAATGTGAGAAGATCTGACAGGTTTTTATTAAACCGAGATTCATTATCAAGATATTTGTTATTGCATAACCAACAGTGTTCAATAAAAATGCATGTGATATTCAAGGTTTGAGTCAGACTCATATGAATATAATTTTTTTTTATGAATAATTAACTACTGAGTGCGAAATATACTTGTATGTCTTTTCATGTTGCAGTATGGATTTTTTCCACACACAAAAATGTATAAAAAGTAAAATGTCCATTTTCTAATGGATTTTCTGTTAAAACTTATGCTATGTAATTAATTTTACAGCTATTATCATTAATATTTGCGTAACATGCTTCTGGACTGGAGTGGGGATATTGAGACAATGACACAAAGATATGAACCCATTAATTGTGCTAATTGTAAATAATCTTCCCTCTCTCCAAAAAACGTTTACATCCCTGATAGCCCCCTCCGTTGATGAAGATCTCTTGCGTGTTTGGTGATAACACATCGTCCATGATAATCAGTTGTGCTCTATCACCCTGTTTTTCTGGTGCCAGAATCAGGATATTGTGGAAGAAAGCCAATGTTTGGAATATTTACAACAAATGTCAGCCATCAGTCATCGTTGACATTTGATGAAAAGCAAAAAAAATGAAATCAGTGTGAGCTTGACATTGTGTTACAAAGGGTTCATATAGTGTGAATGATCCTCCGAAGCAACAAGTCATTTAGCCAGAAGTAACAAATGGCCACTGTAGGCCATTATGTTGGATCTAAAGCTTGTTTGCGGTGTGTTTTAACAGATACAGGGGTATGAGGGTTATAAAGGATGGGCCTTTGTTGCCGCCTGTTATGTGGTCAAAAATAGCATTGGGGTCTGTTCCTCGTCAGCTTTTTCAAGAGCCTTTTATAGCAGTGTTGCTATCATGAAAGCAAGTCCTTCTCAGCTTCTACACCTCAACACATTGATTTTTCCATTTGGACAGCTCCCGGAAAACATAGCCATTACTGGTCAGAGAAATTGTGCAGTGTTTTGCTCCTTAAAGGAGATGGTCTTAAGTGCTGGTGTAGGACTATGTTTCCTCACTACAGTTCTACTTTGGCAAACATCCACAAGGAAAAAAATGTTTCAAGATGGAGTAGAATTGGATTTGTTTTGCACAAAAGTAATCCTGCATTGCTCCGTTCTATTGTAGGTTATTCATCATAATGAGGGAGTCAATTGGAAATAAGAGTGTCCATTACAAAGAAAAGAAAAAGGAGAAAAGTTCAGTGTCTATTCATCATCAGTTTTTTTTAAGCATTTTTTTTTTTAATGACACTTTTATTCTTCATTATGAGTTCAGGATAGTATCACACTTTTCATTTTATGGCCCCCAAAAATATGAAAATGAATATTTATTCAGAAATTAAAAACATGCTCATCATAGAAGAAGCCTACTGTATGCACCAATTGCATTTTAATGAATTTTTGAATAAATTATTAGATATGGACAAAAGAACATCATGTAGTTTACTCTGATGTAGTATTCACAGGTTTATATTCACATTATGTTGCTCCTATTTGCTGTCTGAATGAACGTGTCTGAGCTAATGAAGAAAGTGGGTTTAGCTAAATTGACTGAAATTCTTCACAACGTTCTTTAACGTTAAATTTTCCACGGTCTTATATCCTTGCAAAGAAAAAGCACTCTAGCTAATCTGGCTTGCCGGTTATTTCCATTAAAAAGATTTACTCGCACAACAGGTTTTGTTACATTGAAATACCAGTCTGTGATTCAACAGTGGTTATTTAAGGATAGTTCACCCAAAAATGAAAACGATTTACCCCATGATTTACCCACCCTCTAGGTATCCTCGGTGTATTAGGACTTTTTTTCAATACAATTTGCAGCTAGTATTAAAAAATGATCCTGGCTCTCTCCAAGCTTTAGTAATGCAGTGTAAATGCGGCAGGTCCGAAGATTGTTGAAGCAAATAGTGCGTTTCAGCCCTCATAAAAAGGGCTCTACATAAAGGCCTTCTGAAGTGAAGCGATGTGTTTGTGTAAGAAAAAATATCCATATTTTCAACTTTTTAAAACGTAATCTCTAGCTTCTGTTGTACACGCATTCACGAGAGCATGAGCCTTCCCGCAGATGAGAGGACGTTAACTGAATGTTGGACGCGCCAGAAGAAGAACCTAGAAGAGAGGAGCAAAACAAGTACAAGGTAACAACACGAACTATTTGTAAAGAAAAAGCTGTGAGGGATTACAACTCTAAAGCCAAAGAGGACGAATGGTGTTCATTGCTCATAATCAACCATAGTTGGTTTCCACACAGCTCATGGAGATAACACTACTCATACTGTAGCATTTCGGTTGTAAAACGACATCATTCCATGGACATGCGTGTACGACAGTTATGGGAATTGAGATACAGTTTATTATACCTTGAAATATGGACTATCTTTTTGTCTTATAATAAAGGACCGTTGGTGTGGAGTACTTTTTATGATGAATGAATGCACTTTTTTGGGCTTCAAAACCCCCATTCATTACCATTTTAAAGCTTGGAAGATACCAGGAAGTTTTTATAGCACTCGTGATGTTCATCTGAACGACACTGAAATTCATTTAATGAGTACAAAGGAGAGTTTAAGCTCTGTGTTGTTCAGTCCAACAAACTGACATGAATTTCACTCACTGTTTCCACATGAAAGGCGCCAATATCTCAAAATCACTGACAGTGAAGCATGTGGGCTCAGGAATTACCATACCTAAAAAAAAAAACACTGATAAAACTGATTTAGACCTTAAAATATTGACAACACTTGAATAATTTGACTGAATTAATTTTATGTTTACATATTACATAGCAAAATTACACCCTATTGATTCAGCGAGAATTTTTCTTCTTCAATCTCATTGCTGTGCTATAGGCTTTTGGCGCTCTTGGGACATTCATCATACTCTGGTACTCGCTATATTTCTGGAAACACGTCTCTGGGTCGGGGCTTTCGGCGACCCACTCCATCATGGTGGACATCAGAGTTCTTTTCCCAGGTTCACTTTTCACACGTTTAGAGCAGCACAGGTTTTCAATACTGATCAGTCACAGCCTCTTTCCTGTTCATTCATCACTCGACCCCAGCTATTTTTTTCCTGGTTTCTCTCTCTCTCTGGTAAATCAGTGGGACAAAATGTTGTGGATGAAGTGTGCTAATCTTTCTCTGTGATTGCGTGTGGCGCGGTGGAATGAAAGCTGCTTCTGTTTGTTATATTCTCTCACCCTTGGCCATGACTTTGATTCCTATTAATTGAGGGAGATAAGATGAGGATTTAATGGATTGCAATGCACTGGAATTGCAAGTTTGCTGTGTGAATTGAATTCTGTCTAGCAAGAATGTAGTTCTTAACAGATGGTTTTAGGGTCTAAAGCAATGAGGTCCTGGAAATCTCCTGATGCTTGGGACAGTTTGCACATTTTGAGTGTTGCATTGTCACATTTAAATATAGTGATTTATTTATAGACCATATGATGCATAAAATCATGTTTACAAAATATTTTCACAGATAAATGACTGCACCAAAATTCTCATGTTATTGCAGTTTATAAACAAGCTTGCTAGTCCTTAGCACTTCTTATTTTTGGTACTGTATTTATATTAGGCAGAAGTGATGTGAAACCTCAAGAGCTTGCAAGTTAAATTATTCCATTCCTGTTCTAGAGTAAAGTTCCACCTTGTATCTTCAAAACAGTTATGGTTTCCACTGTCAAAATCTGTTTTTAGTATTTCTGGGTGGAGGTGGAACCAAACTTTCCAAGGACAAGTATAGGCCTGGAAATGAACTGCCTCACTGTGCCACAATATTGTGAAATTTAAGTCCATATAACTCATAAAATGATCTGCTTTAAATGGTAAAACAATGACTGCATTGTGAGATAAACTGCTAAATTCTCAAGTTATTACAGTTCACAAACAAGTTTGTGAGATTTTTTCTGTCTTTACCACTTCCTGTTTTTGCTGCTATATTTATATAACACAGAAGTGTCATGAAAACTTAAGAGTGTGCAAGTAAATGGTTCCATTCTTACCCTAGTAAAACAATTGTATACTTAAGCACAATGTATTCATATGTACTTTGGACACTATGGCACACTATAAATTGGTATACTTAAAGTCTTATAAATTGGAACAATTAATTTTGTACTAAATACATTTTAGTTGTGCCAAAGCAGTGCTTAAGTAACTAAAGTTGTAATAAATATACTTGTTTGTGCTAAAGTGGAACTATTTTACATATACTTAAGTACACTTTAAATATCCACTCTTTTATTTAATTTTGAATTATGCCGAATTCCACTCGCATAAACAGATCAACCATGTATTTTGCTGAATTAAATTATACTGTGTTAAGAGTGCTAAATCGTGCATTAAAGATTATCTAATAAACCAAACTGAGTCATGCTATCCTTTACTTTTAGATCACTTTAAAGGCAGTGCAATGGCATTCCTAAAGTCAATTGGACAGTGACTGCTAAAAAATCATTATTTGTGCTATGAACCAATAAGAATCTTTATAAATTATGGCACAGCTGACATGGTCTCTACTAACATTCCCAGCATACCAGCCAATCACTCCCGGAGAACATCAGTGACCCATTGAGGACAAACATTTGGAAACAACTCACTGTAGAACATTCGGCTGGATTCCGAACTGGGCCGCTGAGTTCACAAGTGCAATCAGCTTTATTATGGTGCTTTTCCACTGCCATGGTAAGGGGACGGTACGCTCATTTTGGGGGGGTTTTCCAAGGGTACAGTACCTGGTTACCTGGTACATTTTTTTTAGTACCACCTCGGTTGGGTTCCAAGTGAACCCTACCGTTACCAAAACGTGACGTGTAAAATCTGCTGATCATGGATTGGCCGGAGAGAATCGTCACTACCTGCGTCACTGAACTTGCGACTCAAACACAAAAGAACCACTCGATTTAAATCAAGCACCGCCAGCGAAGGATTAGAACACGCAACTGTTTGGAACAAGCGATCTTTTAACAACACAAAAAGGGGGCCTGTCGTTGTCTGCTGTGGAAGTACAGACGTTTCTCTCGTTGATAGCAGAGGAGCGGATTTAAATGTGACGCATGAATATAAATTATTTTAATACATTTTACATTGTTACTTTTCATGCAGTTAACGTCTCTGAAGTTATTTGACTTTTTTTTTTTTGTGTAATTTTAAGGAGTGGTCAGGATCATTTTTAATAATTTATTTAGTGATTCATAATATTTTGACAGGCCAAAGGGCTGCAGTCCACATTTCAAAGTAGCCTACAATGTTGCCGTTGTCTGTACGGGACGTTAAAGAACCATTAATGGAGAAAAAAAGTGTGTTGGTACAGGTGCATTGGAGTGTATTAGCAATATACTGTACTAAAATAAACTCTCTGATCAAATATGTGAATGTCTTTCACCTTTTCAACCTACCTAGTATATGTTGTTTACCTCCTTTACTTTTGAAACTAACTTTCAACCTGCAAACAACAATGTACAAACAAACTTTTTTTTTTTTTAAAGGGTAAAGTGGGGTTAACTTATTAAAAACGGTACATGTATTAATTATAAACAAAGTACTGCATGATTATGAATTATTATTATTATTATTTGCAACTCAAAAAAATTATTTGTATCTATACTATTTTTGTACTCAAGTAGAACTCAAATACAGCGTAAAATCAATAACGGAACAGAGGTTCCAATTAAAAATCCATTACTAAAAGTATCTACTCATAGTTAACAAATTAAATTGTTTATTTGCCCATTTCTCATTGTACATTTGCTGTAGCAAGAAGTTTGCGTTTGGAAATTAAAAAAAAGCAAAGTCATTAAAAAACATCAATACGCCGCATCATCTTAAAAATAATGTCATATTTTCCCATTTGAAATAAATGGTGAGACTTTTGTGTCACTTTAGCTGGAATGAGTTTAGGCTAAAGGTTTATTCAGAACAAATGGCCAAGTCTTGCAATAGATCCTATTCCATGTGTGCACTCTAGAGTTCAGAGCGTTGTTTAGCAAAAGTACAGCGAAACTGATTGTTGGTGAATTTCACAGCTGTTAGGTGAGGAGAAACTGACTTATCAAGCCCTTTTCACGGAACATACTGTCGTCTATATTTAGGCCGATGTTAAAATCACATTTTTACAATACTTATTGAGATACTTTTAAGGGGTGAAGGAACAAACAAATATCAATACACCGAATGTGATATTGTCTTTTGTGCCATAGTCTTAGGTGAGAACTATCACCCGCTAGCTAATGATATGACAAGATAGTATCAGTACAAACCATCCACACAGACGACATTTAAATTGCCCTTTATAACATATCTACTATGATCTAGGAGGAGGTTGCTTCATTCCTCCCTTTACAGAGACTAATTTTTGGCTGAGTGAGCATGGCACATGTCATTGGGGTTAATGAAACGGAGCATGCTTTCAAAAGGTTTCATCCAGTGTTGGTTTTATATGGGCATGTGTTATATGTATTTATTTATGTATTTAAAAAAATGTTTGTGTGTGGTGCTCAGAGAACACCATTATGAAAATCCTTTTTTTGTTTTAAACATGTTGTAGATGGTTATTAAGACGACCTTGTTAGTTGTACTTTCTTAGGATGATATCTCATTATATATTTCTCCCCTTCCCCAAAGCATTTGTAAATAATTGTAGTGCACTAAGTTTGTGCTCGATGAATAGCACAAAAATAACTACCATCTTGAGGGTCCTTTTCCGTTGGATAGAACGCTCAAGCTATTTGTAGTATACTTATCATGAAATAAATGTATTTCAAATACATTTTTAGTATATTTATTTTTCACTAGGGTACTCTGAAGTAAAGATCCATCTTTTATCTTTAAAAGAGTTACTGTTTCCGCTGTCAAAGTCTGTTTTTAGAAATTACTGAAGTTTTCCAACAAGTAAAGGTCTGGAAACGAAGGGACTCGTTTATGTCACAATAATTGTTATATTGTGAAACTCAAGTGCTTATGATTTGTGAGAAGGGTACATTGAAACGTCTTCTAAGTCACCTGTAATTGATGCGCAAATTCTGCAACTAGCACTTATCGTAGTCACTCGAATATGTGGTTAATTAAAATTAGACTGACAAATGAGTAATGAAAATGATAAATAAACCCTTCAAATGTTGCCAGCGTCAATTTAATTGGATTACTCTCAGCTAATGTGTTGTGAAGCCCCCCCACTAATTATATATTTTGACCCAGAGCAACACTATCTACTTTATCATTAACACATTAGTCTTCGGTTCCATCTGGGGACTGATTCTGGGATTTTTCAAGTCTCATTTTAATTTAATGAGTACATAATGGTGATTTGAATGTTGATATTTCTCCATAATGTTTTGAAATTTGCATGAATTATGCAAATTTTGACAACTAAGACATTTTTAGTTTTGCAAATGAAGGGCGCAACTGTCTGTAAAAGTCAGTTAGAATTGAATTATTTTTGCAATAATGTTTATTTGATCAAATCTAGTCTCCTGTCAAGATTTACGTCGCTGACAATTTCCCTGGGGGTCACTGAGGTAACCAAAAATGCTTTCAACTTATCATGTTTTTCATTGTCTGTTTGTGGGTTATGACAATTTTATTGTATTTGTTTAGCGAAATGTGTTTGGATCTAAATAATTACATTGTAAAATAGGGTTTCTGTTCAGGCTGAGTAACATAGTATTTGGATAATGCCACATAATTTGAAGAACACTGGAAGAGACCACACCTCTGAGACAATGTGCTTAAGAAATACATTTAATAAATAGTTTTAACTTGCCCTAATTAAGGGCAGACCTGTATATTTAGTCATTGTAAAGCTTTGAAAAATATTATTTTAATCATATCTGACATCTATGATGCAATTAAATTCCATATATTTTCTTTTACACATACTGTTTTTAATTTGGTTTGGTTAGTGTAAACCGTTTGCAGGTTGTAGGTAGATAGAAAAATCAACATCATTTCATAATGTCAGGGGTGGACATAATTGAGAATCAAATGCGTCACAGTACAGATACACCACCATATGATATTCCCGATTTTTTTCTTATCTTGTTTACAGAAACAGTGAGGATCTCGATAAAATTGGCCCTTAGTAATACCACTCGATCGTTAGCTTGAAGAGGAAGTTCGGCAACCTCTTAATATGTCTCAGTTAATTGGCACCTGAAAATGGCGGTATCGCCATTGGATGGTTTTTGTTTTCCATGCTAGATATTGCACACGTAGATGTCTCTCACTTCCCTTTAAAAAGACAGGATTACAGTACATAACATCTCTCTGAAATTAAAAAAATAGTTTTGATTCACAATATACCAAAAACACTGTGCTCTTCCCTACCTCATAAACTGCTGAATTTTGCACATGCTGTGGTAACACTACTGCACCCTGAGCCCTGGCTAATCACCGAAGACCTTCCCACTGCAACTTCCTATGGCGCAGTCGCCCACTCTTATCCTTCGCCATGTTAAGGCAAGGATTGTGCTTGTTGCTTTGCAAGTGACTCCAGTATTTAATGAGTTCATTGGGCTGGAACTGGTGAGAGGTGATCAGGTGACTGTATTTGCAGCTGGAGTACGACACTCTCCAGTGGTTGAAGAGAAACTCATTTGGTGGTGGCACTGGGTCGATCCGCAGTTTAGCCAGGCAGATTCCTACATACACATCCTCGAGATGAAGGCGACGAATGCCTAACGAGGCATTGTAGATTTTCGCTGCCATGTCCCCCGAGAACACATAGCCCGTCCCGGAGCAAAAGATAGGATATCTCTCGCTGGAATACAGCTCTGGTGGCATGTACCACTTACTGTCCTTGTTGCGGTTGGGAGCATAGCCTCTCATTAGGTAGCCTGTGAAGTAATTCTGTCGAGGTGCCATGTTTGGCTTTAGCAGCTTTTGGATGAGATATTCTGTGTTGACAAACATGTCACTGTCCGTCTTCATGACATAGCGGGCGTGCGGGCAATAGCGAGCAACCCAGCTCATGCCCATTAGCGTCTTGATGGTAAGGTTGTAATACGTGTCCAAGAAGTCCTGCTGGATGATGTCATGGTACTGCAAGCTCTCCTCCTCAATGGAGCTCTGGGGATAAGCATTCGGTATCCTTCCCAACAGAAAGAGCCGCACAAACCCGTAACCCAAGGCCACGCTCTCGTTGCCCCAGGTCTGTCTGATGGCGTTCCTTGCCTCCAACTGCCTTGGCTCGGCAGCAATTAGCAAAACCAGGAAGGGACTGCTTTCGTTACACTTGTAGGGCTCATTAAGCAGCCAGTGATAAGGCTGGGCTGCCAGACGCCCTCCCACTCCCATTTCCCTGTGCAAGCTCTTGGTGTTGCCTTTAGTATTCGAGTTGTTCCCGCTTGGCGAGATCTCCAACCCCACAATACCCCGGGCAGTGATCTCAGCCTGGTGAGAACTGAAATTGAAATTAACAGACGGTTTGGGGAGCACATAACCATTGTCTTTCCAGAGGCTTCGCAGTGAGCTTTGGTTTCCCTTCACACGCTCCTTGTGGGGGCGCAAACCCCGCATGGTGTAAACCAAGGGGTTGTCTCGCAACCAACTCCGGCCCTGCAGCAAATCCTGGTGACAGTAGATGAGAAAGAGGGCAAAAAGTGAGGCCAGCGAGAGAAGGCCTGCTACATGTGTGCGGAAGAGTGACCGCTTGACATTCCAGGTCATCTTGATGGGGCAGCAGTGTCGCCGACGCCACTGCATGATGTAGAGTGAGGCTGCTTAGCAAAGCGCGACGGTCACAACCAATCACATCAAACATGTGTTGCAAACAGCCTGAGGGTTATCTGAGCTGGCAGATGGGTGTGTTCAGGGCCGCAGGTGGACCTACGAGGGGGATGACAAACTGTTCATGAGAGTTGCAGGAATGCGTTTCTCTGACCCTCCCCAGTGACAGACGGTCATGCTTTGGGGTAGTTCCCTTCTGAAGGACGACTGCTTCCTCAGACTGATGTATCTGTGCTCTAAGAATGAGGAGAGAAAAACAATGAGTAATACTGAGGAGTGTCTCAGTACAATGGCTAGCAGAAGATCTTAAATTACATTCATGAGCCGTGTACTGTTACAGTAGAAGTAATGTTGGCAATGGCATCACCTGCAAATTCAGTGGTGATTTTCGAAACAACCAAGGTTTACGACAGCATAAATCTTCTCTCTAACCCACTACCATTATGATTTTCCAGTCTCCTGCATTTGCGGTATATGGCAACACTGTGAGGGAGATTGCTAACGGGGGTCTCTGCATATCATGAGCTAACCTTTACTGACCTGCGTGAGAGTTTAAATTGAAGGTTTGCACAACATGGCATTCAGTGAGAACACTGCTGCCTCAGAGGCCCTCTATGCCACCTCCACACCCAGATGCACTTTAACAGCCAAAGAGGGGAAGTATCCGTCAAAATGAATTTTCAGGCTCCAGCAAGCAGTGTTGCAGGATCCGCAGCCAGAAGCAGCGAGTGATAACAGCCCTCACCCCTTATTCACCCTCCACCTTAAACTTATCAACACTGCACCAGAGGGAAAGTCCTCCCTGCCACCAATTTCCTCTCTTAACCGTTGCTTTCTCACACTGTGGGTTATTAGATTCTAGAATCTCCTCCCAGTAATGGTGATCTAAAAATAGAAGAGTAATTATTATAAAGGTAAAGCAGGGGTCTTGTTTTTGAAAGTCATGTTTTGTTCTGGCTTGTTTTGAGAGCATCAGAAGAGGGAGTGCTTATAAATGTTCTATGACAATACAGCACAAATTGGTGTCCTATTTTTTTTTAAAGCATTTTTTGTCATAAACTATTAGCCAACATAGAGCATTAACATACTATGACAAATAGGTAATTTTAATTAAAAGATATATATATTTTTCTATTATTCTCATTATTTATTATTGATCTTATTCCAATTTGTCTATGTACATGCAAGTGTGACTGCATTCCATCAAGCGCAACGCGGCTTGGGTCAGCCGAGCTTGTACTAGTTTATCTTACGAACTCAATATTTCACTAGATATTGATTATATTATAAATAGAAAAACGGGATATATATAATCTTTTCAACATTGCTGACAATATACGCATATGCCAGGTAATTTAGATTATATTAATATATAGATGGTGATTAAAAACGTTTGGGGGTTAAGTTTCATAAGTCTCTTATGCACACAAAGGCTGCATTTTTATTTTAAGTAGAAAAATGATAGGTAAAATCATAGAGTATAGGTGGGACACATAAGTTACAAATTTGAGAAAGAACTGTTTTCTATTTTATTAGAGTTTAAATGTCGAGTTTATTCATCGCCATTGCAAAGTGAAGATTTATGCAGCATCATTACTTCCAATCTTAGATGGTCCACCAGGGGACCATAGTCCGGTTACAAAAGCTGGCACGTCTAAAGATTTCTGATGGGGCTGGTAGTGGTAGCGCGAATACTTCTTATTTATGAGTCTTTTATATAGATAGTCGGTTCTTAAGTATTGTATACGCGAAAATATTCAGTCCAGGAATATTATTATGAATACGTAAGGATCACAAATTTGATGTTTAACTACCAATGTCTAAACGGTTACTGAGGAGTTGGCAAAATATAAGTAATGCATACCCTCGCGGCTGAATAAAAGTATTATTATTTTATTCTTACTGAGAATTTTACCAAACATTTTAATGGTACTGTATAATTTGTGTAATGTAATGTTTACTGGTTAAAAACAAAACCACAAAAAATAGGGTTTAAAACTGTATATATACATGTCCCAAATATTGGTAACAGGGTTGCAAAAATGTGCAAACTTCATACAACCTAACATATAAACCACAGCTCAATTGACATTTAGTGTGACCTTCTGACTCCTTTCACTGACATATTGTTGTAAAAGAATTCTACGCTTTATTTCATGCCTATTTCGTGAGTGCCATGTGCTATCCTTCCACCTACCTACTGAATGTTTGTCTCTGTGGATTGTTTCCTGTTTTGTTGCAACAGCTGGATCAGAGGATTATAACCTTTTCAACCAAATGTGCTCACCCAGCGTGGGCAATTACAGTAAGATGGAAAGAGGCTAAGCCTGGCTTTACTTTAAAGGTTAACACACTTCAGAACAGAGTGAATGAAATGCTCCAAAGGTTTCCTTTGTCATCCATTTGATATCTTGTAATGAGAGCCTCACTAGAGAACGCTACGTACTGCACTCACTCGGGTGCTAGGTGATTTTGTTTTTGCCAAAGTCACATACATGCTTGTTTGGAGGAACGAGAATAAATGAATAAATATTTATGTATTTATTAACGACAGAGAGGAATTCATAAAATCAGCTGCTTTTTATTTTAGTTTCCAGCTACACCAGTTTTCGTTTGTCAGTGGTTGTTGCGATCTCAAAAACCAGGTCACGGATTAGACGGATGTTCACACAGCGGTCAGCAATTAGAAAGCAACATGAGGCTATAACTTCTATAGTATACAACCTCCTGCCAAACAACGTTAATATGATGGAGATCAGTGTAATTCAGCAAACAGTCTACCATACAATAACAAAAGCAGGATCCTTTTAACGCACTTGCTCCCACAGGTTTTTTTTTGGGCAAAACCTGGTTGTTCCTTCATCATATATCATGCTTATGCTTGAATGGTTGAGTTTAGTTGTGGGATGTTTCTACTGACTAGCCATGTAAATGCCGGTTTCAATTCTAAATAAGTGACGTAGGTGATCATGTCGCTCTAAAAGGACATGCATTTGCAATGCAAGACCCATGTTGTTAGCCTAATATTATGACTAAATTTGCATGCCTAGACTAATTTTGAGGGGAAGGAGTAATCGTAAAAAGCAGTTGCCATAATCCTGAACTACCATTTAAACAAAACAAAAATGGCCAAGCCAGGAGATGATTAACACAATTCTGGTGGCATTTAAAATAATTATACAGAGGGCCATAATGCAATGTAAATCACAACAAATGCGCACTAGGGGCAAATATTCAATAAATCTCCCTATGCGCTAGTAGATATCTCCCAGAAGGAATAAGATTTAAGTGTGACAGGTGAGTTCCCATGTTAAAACAACACTGGCATCATGGGTTCGCTGCATTTGCATGTCACGTTCAGATCTTTATGTTGTGTTTTATATATATTATGGAGGGTAAAAAAATAATATAAGTAAATATATATATGTACGATATATGACACCTAACATTTTACTGTTGTTGCGCTTAAACCTGGTAATATGGCCCTTACTGGGACACATTCGGGCCGTGCTTGACATATAATTGCATCCATTACTCAAATGCCAGGGTCTTTTTAAAACCTCATTCAGAAGTTTGTGAATGTTCCTTTGAAAGGTGAGTTTAATGAATCACATATCGTGAGGATGCAGCTCAAAGCATTTTATTCTCAGAGCATCTGTCATCCATAACTTGGACTGAGATGAATACCATCCTCCCAGTTCTGCTAAAAGAGAACTTTGCCAATTAACGCACACGCACACACACACACACACCTGGTGGAATAATTTGTACGAGATACTTGAAGCATGCCAGTATACATCTTGGCCCCTGCATACTTCAGCAGTTGTTTCAATTGTTTTTTATGTCAATATGGCTTATGTGACATCTCATCTCCCATGAGAGCAAATAGGTTTGTTGATTCATGCACATTACTGTCACAATCTGCCGGCGTCTGTGCTGAACAATGTTACAGTCCTTTTAATGAACTGCAACATATTTGATGCATTAATTTTGCTACATTAAGTCTTTCTGTTACTATTTGTATTTCGCTCCCAATGTCTTTATTACTCGAGTAACTGGAAGAAAGACTTGGCAGTAAATGCGTTGAGAACATGCGGGCAAAGTCAGACCAGTTCTTTTATCACCATGGCTTAAAAGTACTTTTGAGCAGTGGTCAGCTTGCAAAAGTCCCTCTCACTGGGCAGCGGTGGTGCTTTCTTGCCTCACCGCCCACAGATTTGCTAGATCTGGGGCACTTCACCACATTTTCACCACCTGACAACATTTGTTACTTTTCTTGGACAACCAAAACCTCAGTGGGTGAAAAAAAATGTGTATCTATTTTTAAGACTCCTGGTGTGAACAGTGTTCAAGCATTTGAATCAAGTCTTCTGCATTGCCCTTTAAACATGTCCATGCTGTTTACAAACAACTTAGGTTCGAACTACTTACTGATCTTCCTCAGTATGCATTATAACTGAGATTGTTACCCTTAAAGGACGGCAAAGAGTAATTAGACGAAGGAAAAACAATATTATATTGAGATATCTATATATTACGAGACCTACCTCACTCTGTGACAGAGTGGAAAGATGTGCGCGCCGTCTGTCGACCTGCACCGCGCGCCATCATTCCCTCCAGCACTACCAAAAAACCGACGATTAACCACCTCTTCACTTCCCCTCGGCTACTCGCAAGAACTTAGGCGCATTTCTTCGTTTTCCATCTTGAATTCTGGGAGCAAAACCCCTCCTTCCATCTGTCAGGAGCTATTGTTGTCTGGCATTGCACACATTAGGCTTTTTCTCCCGTGAATCGTCTGTGGTACTATCACTGAGACCGCTACTTTCGCTCCTTCATCCGTTAAACAGCGAATACCTGTAATTTCCCCACAAATATAAACAGCGGCTAGAGGCGGGAACGGAGAATTTAAAAAAATAATAAAAAAACTTCAACGGTCACATTCTGCGTCGCGCGTCTGCAGTCATCATGAGGTATGTCCAGTGAAGTAACGAGGGAAAAAACATCGGCGGGAAGCGAGTAGGCTGGCTGTCGCGGGTTCTTCCTGCCAGAATAACGGCAGCGAAAGGCCTCTCCGTGCCTGGTCCAACGGAACACGACCCTGAAGTGCAGTAGAAGGCAGAGAAGCCTCTCCTCTTCCTCAAATGAAGTGTGGGGTGGGCTAGTGGGAGGGAAAGCAGCTGTTGAAATGACGCCGCTCCGCTGACTGACTGAGCCCCTGCGACGTCACCGCCTACTTAGGGGGAGTCCCACGTGATCCCTTTAAAGTGACCCCCACTCCTCACAAACCTACCCAGACCCTCACTCCCTCACTCCCTCCCTGTGTCCGAGCGGAGTGAATGAACGAATTTAACTCGCCAAGGCTTGGCTGGTTAGCTTCAACCGTTAGCCCCTGCTGGTAATGTCGTACCTACCATTAAGGGCAATAATAATCTGTCCCTCAATTGATGTCCATCAACTAGCCGGTTTATTCTTATCGAAACATGTTTTTTTGAGGGGGGGGGGGGGGGGGGGGGGGGGGGGTTGGCAAGGACAATTGAAGTATCTAATTATATTAGATTAATGTTTTGCCAGTGACTTGTGTGTTTTTAGCTTGAGTCGTGAAATGAAGGATTCCCACATCTTTAGACCAATGAATTTCCAAATTACTTTCTAGTCGTCTGTGATTAGTATATCTCACATATAAAGATTCTTATCACAAACATATTTTAGAGCCAATGATTATGATGATTGTATTTCTTATATGTTCCCTAATTGTCATTTTGTAAATTAATTTCCATGTCTGGAATTCACAATTTGTAGATTCTTGAAGTTTTAGGTTTAGCTTTAGTTGGCGCAAGATCCTTGGAGTATATTTTAAAGCCACATTTCCCCTGCTATTGTTCAAACAAAGGTCATGTTCATGGAATCAGAGATGGACCTATTGTGACAACATGCCCCAAAGGCAGGGCATGTTGACATATGGGGTAAGTTGTCACAATGGGATAATAATATTAAACAGCATATATACTAGTTAAATTGAATCAACAAAACAATTACTACGTATGTAAATGGTTCAAATTATTTTTATTATTAATATACTAAAATATTTAGTATATTAGGGCAACTTGTCCCAATAACAATGTAGCAACTGACAACTGCCTTGTGTGATTAGTCCCAGTGTCACTGACCCGAAATGAGATGAGTTCGATCATCTTTTGTCTATCAGCCTACAACACATTTCACATTTTCTAAGGTGTCTAATTTCACCTTTTTCTAGTTATCCAATCCAGGGGGGAAAAAACTAAAACACTAAAAGCTGACTTGCCCTGTGTCAGCACTGGCTGCAGACTGTTGTGAATACCACGTAAGGTATCACTGTGGTTTCAGAGCCATAGTGAGACTGAATAATTAATAGAAGCCTTCTCGTTGACAGAAGTACTTTGGGAGCCATTAGCTCAGGTACCTGACCAGCATGAGCATATTAGTGAGAAAGAGGTGATTCTGGAGAGATTGATTTCCCCACAAACTTAAAGATCAGAAGCCTGCGCATTAAAGGAACAGTTTACCCAAAAAATGACCTTTTTTTTAAATCCTCAGGATATCCAAAATGTAGAGGTGATTGTTTCTTCATCTGTGCAGATTTGGAGAAATTTTCAGTCAATCACTTGCGCACCGACCCGCTGCGAATCGCTCTGCAGTGAATGGTGGCCCGCAGAATAGATAGTGCCCAAACAACTGATAAAAACACCAATAACAATTAACCCATAACACGGCAGTCATCAATTAACAACGTGTGAATCAAAAAGATCTATCCGTAATATTGCTTTCTCTAGTGAAAAAGTTGTCTCACCTGAATCAGGAGAGAAATGTGCATGAGCACCATTTACAAGCAAATCAGTTCTAAACAAATATGTTGGTAGATTTAGATGTGAGAGGACAACAGATGATGGACTTTTTAACTGGAGGAAGCACTGTTATGGATTATGGATTGTTATTTAAGCCAGAAGCCTGTTAAATTTAAAACTCCCTTAATGATGGTTTGGTTTACAACACACACCTTTTTGTGCTTAACAAGACCTCAGTCACAAGTAGGGCTTTAGGTTAAAAGCCCGCTTCCAAGACAGTCTATAAACACGGTATTAAACTGGTTGAGTTTTGAAAGTTTTTTTTTGACTGTCATGGAATGTCCTGGGCACATAGTCATTGATTTAGAGTGTTAACAATGAGGTTGGGTTGATGATGAGCATAAGGGATAAGGAGACGTCTGTTCCAAACCTAATGAGCTGACTCACTGCCTACATAAGCAGCTACATTTTAAGGCAGCATCCTAACTGAAAGGAAAATTGACTTTATTAATGAATGTTCTTAGCGTAATTGTGAACGATTAACTGTTGCATGTGTTTGCAATGTGTAATCAAAATATAATAACCTGCTCGTCCTCTGAATCTCCACACAAATAGCGATCTGCATGGGCGACTTGACTTATTTATTGTCACTAAACTGCATGTATATTTACACATCGTACTTGTTCAGTGCCATGTGCTTGACATTCAAGGTTATTTTCCATGTGTTCCCTGGAATTGAACCCATGACCTTGGTATATCTGGCGCCATGCTAAGTTAATCTACTGTTCTAAAATAAACCTACTTCAAAGGGCCTTTAGAAATAAATGCTTTCATAGGGTTCAATGGATGGGCACATCACTTCTGAGCATGTAAAACCGAATAGGGCACTTCTTAATTAAATGCACCAATTGTTGATTCCAAAAGAGCTTGATGTTAGCATGTTGCTAAGGTAACAAATTATTTTTAATGCTATTTCAGTACTGAATAAAATCAGCAATTTTACTGGGATTTACAGAGGGGCCACAGAATAAAATGCACAATGGCATTGAATAAAATTGGAAAGGAGCGAATAAATCAGATTATCTACTGATTTCTCAGAGATGTACAAAACCGTTAAAAACACTCATAATAGACTGCTGAAGGTTAAAAGGTTTACTGCCAGAAAACTGATATTCCTGATAATGATTAACTTTAGCAGGAAACAGGATGTTTGTGGTCACTGCAGTCATGGCCAAATTTGCCTCAAAAGCGTGAAAGACAGATTTCAATGAGAGGCTTGTTGCTTACACATGCAATTAAAATGACTTCAAGTCAGATAGCTTTTAACTAAGCCCCTAATGTCTAAATGAGCTCCTAATAGCCTATTAACTCTGATACAATATTCCAGTATTTATCTGCGACATAGCTTAGAAAACCTAGACATAGATATACAGTACATCGAAATATAAGTCTATATCTAAGCTGTGTAAATTACTGTAAAGATGGATAATTCTTAATGCACTGTAAAAAATGTAAAATAGCCTGAAAAATGTAGGAGCTGTTCACACAGAATGCATTTTTTGCAAACATGTGCTAGATGGACGTGTTTGACCATTGCATTTGCATCTTTTGCAGCATCGCACACATGACACAGTGTACATTTAAAATACATTTTAGGAACTTTTAGCTATTCTAAACCTGCATTTTGCACTTTCAGATGCAAAAATGCTTTCTGTGTGGCTCGTTAAAGGAAGTTCACCCCAAAATGAAAATTTGCCATCCACGATGTAGATGAGTTTGTTCTTCATCAAAACAGATTTGGAGAAATTAGCATTACATCACATTATTCCCAATAGATCCTCTGCAGTGAATGGTTCCACCAAATGAGAGGCCAAACATGACATCACAATAATCCACAAGTAATCCACACCACTCCAGTCCATCATTTAATATCCTGTGAAGTGAAAGGCTTTGTGTTTGTAAGAAATAAATTCATCAAGATGATTTTCAACTTCAAACCTTTATTTCCAGCTAAAACTTCCTCTATCCATAATATTGCTTTCTCCATCTATATCTTGGATGGCCTGAGGGTGAGTACATTTTCAGCACATTTTTATTTTTTGGGTGAAGTATCATATCATGTAGAAAACGTTTCCTAGGTCGGCACATACTCATTTTTTACAATGTAGAAAGACAGAGAAGAAGAAAAACGCAGTTGAATTTGATTTGATCAGTCATAAATTGTGCTAATTCTAAAACTGACCTTGCAAACTATTGTCACTCTGCTTTACAAGCATGAAGACGAATCATTGAGTAAAATGTTAAGCTAATGTATATGTCTACTTCACACTGACCTCATATTTTTCTAGTGAATAATACAAATGCTGATCTACTCATATGCATTTGTGGGCGTATGTGTGTACGCAAACATCCTCAGCGCCCACAAAACATCATGACATCTGACACACACTTGTCATCAGCAGAGACCTCCAACACGTTGAGTGCTTCATGTTCCACTCGGGCTGAGCTGTTGTGTCTGGACCTCACTCGTCCTTTGTTTACTCTTTTCCAGCATTTGCGCTTTCAACATCAAGAGCAGAGATGAAAGACGACGCTCAGACTTTAGCATGCAAATTGGAGCATGGGCAGCATGGGAAGTGTCACATCACATATACTTGTTGGTTTGATGTGGTAACAAGCACAAGAAAGAGCTGATACCACAAAACCTATGGCAAACTGAATGCAAGGCCTCAATACATTATTACTCGGGGGGGGGAGGATTAGGACCTGTGTGTTGGGGTGAGGGAGGGGGACGTTGTGTCCAAATGATTCCATCCACAATATTGTTGCTTTAATCGTATATGTAACAATTAGCATAGCTATCACAGTGTAAAGTACTTGAGTAATTGGCTTCATGAAGTTTTATGCTGGGGAAGTTGTATGGTGAACACTATGAAATCATACTTTGAAATCATGGGGCGGTCCTGCCTAAAAAAAATTTGTCAATTAAAATAAACCGACATTCCTTTAAACTTTAAATATCAACAATCCATTTTCCCACTATTTGTTTACTAACGCCTATGTGGTTTTCATAATTTCTAAGTATCAAAAAAAAAAAACAAACAAAAACTATCTCATGGCACTTCGTACATATTGGTGTACGAGTGGCTATTTCAACAGCGATGAGATTACCATGACAACGCACGAAACGATAGCAAACATTGGTAAAATCTATTATATACGTTAAGCATGCGCGTGCTGTCTACTGAACTTAAACAATGCTGATTACGTTGATTACATTCTGGGGTACTCTCCAAAATGGCGGAATACGGTAACTCGGTGAGAAGAATTGTTGAATACATTATGTTATTATTGTTTTCTTTGTGAACAAAAAGTATTCTCTTAGCTTTGTAAAGTATACGGTGTGCCCCCCTGTGGTCCCAATGGGACTTGGGGGTATTTACCGTGTCCTTGCACGGTCCGTGTGTTTGATCGTGGTAATTAGTCATTGTGGAATGGAGGGTCGAAAGCTCTCAGATCCGCCAAACATATCTTAATTTGTGCTCCGAAGAGGAACGAGGTCTACAGTTTGAAATTACATGAGGTGAGTAATTAATGGACAGAACTTTCATTTTTGGTTAATTAACCCTTGAATTATTCCCAAATATTTGAATTGCAAAGTTTAAGTGATTTGGCTCAAACAAGTGTGGTGTAGATCTTACATGTACAAGTTTGTACAATTCAAATAACGTCTCGTTTACTTGTGTAACCCTCGTTCCCTGAATGAGGGAACGGAGACATCACGTCGGATAACCGACGATTTGGGATCTCGCTTGGAGAGACCAATCCACTTCGATTGTAAACTACATGAGCCAATGCACATCGGCATGCGATAATTGCATCCAGCTGCCGCTGATCACATGAACCTAGCGTTACATAAAAAGGCACAGCCGTGCATGCATACCAGTTTTCGCCTGGGAGCCGAGCCGTTTGACTGAATGCCGCCGTCTCAGTCGGTGTAACAGGCAGTCGCGGGTGGCGAACGGGACGTGAATGGCCCGTGTCCCAGCAGCCCTCTTTCGTGAAACAACGGCTCTGAGGATATACCGCTTACACATTGGGAACTCACTTAGACCTCTACATATGAACCCACCCTCTACCGTTTCTCAAGGGAACAAAATTTTCCAAATCCCGAGTAGCCTGCAGCAACCGAACTTTCCTCCACGTCTGGGCGCCGAGGGATGAGAACTCGACAGGGTCCTACAAACGGACAGCTCTGGACAGTTTTTAGAGCAAGCGCGACACTAACGGGGGCCTCTCAGTGCCTCTACCCATTTTAGGTGAATGAGAGAAAGGGCGGCTATAAGAAATAGCTGAGCGAGACGAGTGTTGGGGTTCTGCCCAGATCCCGCAAGCTCTACAGAAGTATCTGTCCGCGAGGCGCCACGACCAGCACCCAGGAGGATCATCTTCTAGTAGAGTAAGCTCACAACCTGATCAGGCAGGGCACACCCTGTGCCTGATAAGCCAGGTGATGGCACCATCAGCTAGAAGACGGCCTTCTCGATGCCCCCAAATTCTCTCTGTAACAGACTAGAGCTGTCGGAAAGGTCCTAAAGCTTGTTGTTGCCGGGCTACGTAGCATCTCAAGGCTCGGACGGGATAAAGCAAAGCTAGGTCTGGGTCTGCCTCCTCCAGGGACAGCACTTGCAGGCCCACCACCTGATCCCTGAAAGTTTACCTGGGAGTCAGCCGGCCCAAACTCTAGACACGAATCGTCGACCGAAAATTGATGGAGGCCAGTGCAAGCAGGAGCAGAGTTTTCATTGAAAGAAACTTTAGCTCAACTGACTGCAAAGGCTCAAATGGGCCCTGCTGTAATGTTTTAAGCACCAGAGACAGGTTCCAAGAGGGTATGGAGGGGGGCCGGGGAGGATTTAACCTTCTCGCCCCCCTCAGGAGCCTAAGACCATGTCATGCTTCCCTACCGACTTCCCTTCCACGGTGTCATGGTTAGCAGCAATCGCAGCGACGTAGACTTTAAGGGTGGAGGGAGACAGCCTTA
>JADLZN010006281.1:92500-233250 GCA_018155175.1 Sinocyclocheilus anophthalmus | reverse complement strand
GTTAATATTCACTTACACGCAGTGTTAAGTGAGATTAAATTTACTTTGTGAACAGACACAGGCATGGCAAGCATTATTCTCTAATGTTTAATCCAGGGAGTCGAATAGCATGGCATGATTTGACAATGGAACACGCATTGAAATCAAACTATGAATAATAAGGCGTTGATAAGAAGATTGAGGAACATGCTCAAAACTATTCTTTATCAACGATTTATTTCCCTTTTAACTACTGCAGTTTAGCTCTGTTCAGCTAACGGTGACTGAGATTCAGAGAGAATAGCGACTGAAACACTGGAACACGCAATGAATCAATTCAGCTATAAAACAAGGCATTACAAAATGAGGAACACGCTCAATTTCTACCTTATTGTACGATCTCAGATGTTAACTTGAAGTTACACTTACTGCAGTTTAACAATGAAGAGGCGGACTCGAGTTAAGCCTTCTCTGCATTCATTCAAGCGGTCGCGCGCTGCTTACGTCACACACAAGCAACACACACACACACACAGTCTCACAGAAATCTTTCCATCTTTCATCCGGCGGCAATGACAATTGAAATACTTGGTTTTATGCTTCACTGTTTAACTGCCCGCATTCTCACCAATAACTGTAAGAGAAACAGGTCAATTTTGCTCAAAGGGAATCATTTAAGATTTTTAAAGGGAACTCCACCAATAATATGTTAGGGAATTAGGACAGAATCACTGTTTTACGGCTGATCACTGAGACGGCCAGCGAGTCAGTGAACGAGCCGTATGACATCAATTCTGCAATGGATATTTATATCCAAAATATAGTGAAAACACTATTAATTAGCACATGTAACAAGATCGGCAGTTTAAGACATTAACTTGTGAGCACAAAACACAAGATACTTCTCTTTTCAATATAAATAAGGCTTTATTGGATAAATCTAAGACATATAAACTAATCTAACACATGAACACACGCATTCACACAAGTTTTCAGAAAGAGAGAGAGTGAGGAAATAATTAAAGAGAATGAAAATGTGAAATCCCAAGTTTACAGCAATATGTGCAATTGCATAGATCTGAACAACCATCAATCACTTAATTAACCCTCGCATTGAGTTCCTCAATGAGGTTAAAATTTATATTAAATGCACCAGTTAAGCTAGGATCTGGAGGTACTTGCGTTTCTGTGTCGGGGGTTCCCTTCCTTGTCTGCCGAAAGGGGTTTCCCGCTTTTCTGATTGGCTGGAGGTTCAGTCTTGGGAAGCCAGTGGTTGGGCGTTGGCTGGCGACGCGGAGATGTGGTGTGCAGTTGAAGTTTTAGACAGCACTTTTCTGAGATGCGGCGTTAGGCAAACTTAACTCAAAACACGAAACTCTCAACGGAAAATAAAACAAACTAAAGAAATAGAAATAGATGTAAAGTTTGATGAGACCAGGTGGCGTTTCTCCTCATGGTTTCGGAGGAGCTGGCGTGTAAGCCAGAGCACGCTCAAAACTAAAGAAGCATGATTAAAAGCATAGCTCAAAGCTATCCCTAAAAAGAGGAGAGTAAGAAGGGGGTTGAAGAAGAGAACCAAGAGAACCAAGAGATGGTGTTTCTAGTATTTAAACCGGGCTGTTTAACACACCCCAAATGGTGCTTTGACCAATTAGATGTCGTGTTTGCTCGGGGTGTTGCAATGTTTCTCCTTCCCATTCATAAATCAACTGTTATCTCATCATTCACATGATCCGCGTTTTTCCCGCTCTGGTAGAGTATACATTTTGGACATGATTTCTTATAATAAGAGTATGATACATTTGACAACGAAGTGATTGGAATAAACGTTTCAAGCATGAATTCTCAAACAAACACATACTAAACATGAATAGCAATTCTTAAACTATTCAATAGTTATTCAAAATACATACACAATAAATGATTAAGACATGATAGTCACATGTGGGTTACATACATAATATGGAGTTATGCATAGAAGTCCTTTTAGTGTCATTTAGATGCATATTCACATGGAAATTAAGTTTCTTTGGCATTCTGTGGACGTAAGGATACGTTCTGTGAAGACCAGAGAGGTTAAGAGGTCTCTCATAAGGAATTTCAGTCTGTTCTGTCTCGTGAGGTGGAGGGAAAAGTCAATCCGAAGCTTGTGATCACTGTCACATGTTTCCATGTGGCGGTCACGCTGTGCATCTCTTTTGACCATTATTCTTGATAACTTGCCCCAAAATTGACAATCACCTTGGACTTGTCAATGTGTTCTTTTGTGTTAATGTTGAAAACTGTTCTGTGACAGGGGGGGTTTAGGCTTGCTTCAGCCTGGCTAATGCTCGGGTCTGATTTATGACATCCTGTTGTCTTGGGCCTCTGTGGAATTTTTGTGCTCCTAATGTTTGACCAAATCTTAGATTGTCTGATTCGGTCTGATATCCTACAATCCTGTAAAATGTATTTTGCCATGGGTTTTTGAAATGCCTATGTGTTTTCTTTTCTGTTTGCTTGTAACATTTTCTTTATGTATTCTAGGACAAAGTGGTTTGGTGAGTTAAAAACTGTCATGTATATTGGTATTTTTCATCATGTACCACTGGTTTTCTTTTTGAGGGGAGTATTTACAACTATTCATGTATGGAGTTGTTTATGTCCTGTATTTTCACAGTGCTGTTGGCTGAGGACAGCCAATTTGTTCCAGGGGGGACTCTGTAACGGCCACTAGAGAATTTACGGTAGTTTTGTGGCAGATTGACATCTGCGCATGGGAAAAGTGTGTGTCTGTACGAGTTGAAAAGGTGAAGAGATAACTTGCTCTACCGACAGCTTTATTTTATTTTATTCCTTTCTGTTTGTGACCTGAGTTGGATGCTTGTGTACTTTCTTTTCCTCACTCGTTCCCCCATGTATGTGGACGAGTGTGTCGGTGCTTGAGGTGTTTTATTAAACTCTGGAAAATACGCCATCCTCTCGTCTCCCGTGCCATATTAGCCCCACACTAGTTTCTCATCTGGGCTGTTTAACATTTCAACTCGGTGTTACAATGTGAAAAATAAAATATTTAATCAGTTTATAATGCTGTAGCTGATGCAATATTGCAGTTACAGAATGTAACAGTATATATTTTACAGTGCAAAGGGTACTGCATTGTCCCACATTACCTAAACAATTCCAATGTATATTAACTGTATCTCTCTTGAAAAGGCCACTCTAGCTCTCTGTGGTCGTTCACGTTCCCATCAGCAGCAACTGCGCCTTAATTCATACACTCAGACGTTGCTTAAGGAATCAGCTGGTTAGATGGGCAATGGTCGGGTCGCCAGTGCGGAAGGTAGGACCCAAACACAGACCCAGACGAGCAGCATCGGACAGAGTTCTTGCGATGTGCTTGAGGGTGGGAACAAAGAAGATTGCAGTGCCCTCATCATTCCCAGCGCAGAATAATTGTATGAAATCGCCAGCTGGGGAAAAATATATGTTAACCATTGATTGTGGATGTGAAGCGGCTGCCTCCGGGGGTTTGTTTTATGTAATTTTACTTCTACAGCGCACTCTAATTCAGATTTAATCACCAGAGTAGAAAGTGAAGTCCAGCTGATTGTACACTCACCATATAAGTCAATGCCGTAGGTGCAAACACCTATGCAGAGGAAAATAAAGCATCTAAATACACTGACTTTTTTCTTACAAATAGGGCTGTTCTTGTCTTCAGGCTGAGAAAAGTTTTTTAACTGGTTTTCCTGCCCCAGAAACATCCCTGCTTCAAACTCACACCATTGTTGAACCAGTGCTGTTAGGTTGTGATGCTGAAACTAAGAGAGCAACAAACTGTTTACACTTTTGAGTAAATTAGCATTTCAATGCCTTACTTATGCATATGCGAAAGCTTGGATATGAGAAAAAAGTTCCATACTTTACTGCTACAGTTTTGTCTTTGGCTTTTTTCTTTCTCTTTGGAGTGTTACAAGCTGATTGTGCATAGATAAGATCCATGAAGTTGCAAAGATTAAAGTCTCAAACCTGAAGAGATATTCTTTATAAAAGTAAATAGTCAGCCGCACCTACCTAAGACGGCTCGTTCTAACATGCCCCCACATATCTACGTCACTATGTGGGAAGATTTGCATAACACCACCCAAATGTTCACGCAAAGAAAGAAGGCGTAACTTTTAAAACCTTCCAAAAGAGGACGATATCCGCTTTGTCATGCTTGGAGCTGATCTGTGCTGGTTGCTGAGGAAATACAACAACTTTTCACTGTGGATCACCAAATCGGCTTTCACCGTGGACGAAACGGAGTCCAGCCCGGGGTCGTCACATCCTATTGTTGCCACAAGCCCGCCGGATGCTCCTTCGTCGAATCCGCCGCCTCTTCTCACTCAGCCCGCCGCCTCTGCTCACTCTAGCCTGCCGGCCGTTCCTCACTCTAGGCCTCCGGCCTCTCCGCTCACTCAAGCCCGCCGTGTGTAATGCTGTTTTTTTGTTGTGAAAGCGAAACTACTTTGTTTGGTCTTCCAAAAATGGACACGACTAGAATCAGTGGTTAAGTTGTATTTACAACACTTTTCCAGAACTGTTCAACCCAAATATTCATTTGTGTGCAGCGTATTTTATGGAGGACTGTTTCTTGGAAGAGTAGACTACAATGCCAGCTTGTTCTACTGTAAGTACGTTTTTTTATATTTAAAGAGTTTTATATTTTAAATTTTTTATATTTAAGGCCAGTTTTTTGGGCAGTGTAGAGTAGGGCTTGTTGTTTGTCATTTCTCCGATCACAAATGCAGACATGGTTTTATGTTAACGCGGCGTGATGCAACGCATAAAAAGACAGTATAAGTCATTATAATCAGTAATTATGTCCCCACTGGATGCAACAAATGCCTCGTTTATAATGGTTTTCATGTTTTTGAATCATCGCTACGGCCTGAAAGGGCATCATTACAATATGGTAAGGGGCGTAACATTTTCCTTCACACGCTTGAGGTATTCAGCAAATCATAACGCACTGGATAGCTGGCCAATCACAGCACACCTTGCTTTTCAGACCGCTGAGCTTTGTAAAAATCGATACGTTTCAGAAAGGCGGGGCATAGAGCAGAAACAACAATGTACAGTATGTGGAAAATAATGTGTTTTTTTTTACCTTAAACCACATAAACACATTTCATTACACCAAATACACAAAATAATGTTATTTTTAGCAACATCATATCACCCCTTTAAGATATCGTTCACCGAAAATGAAAATTTTCTAAAAATGTACTCACCCTCAGGCCATCCTTGATGTAGATGAGTTTGTTTACTCATCAGAAATGATTTGGAGAAATTAAGCATTACACTTGCTCACCAATGGATACTCTCTTCATTGAATGGGTTCCATCTGACTTCATTGATAGACCTGCGTCGTGTGGATTACTTGTGGATTTTGTGGACGTTTTTATCAGGTCAGATTCCCGTTCTGACAACAGATTCACATATTCTATCACCACATTCAGTAATCTATTACACACACATATACAGTAATATACATAATTCTTAAATATCAAATTTTTAAACAGTCACAAAAGTTCCTCATCAAACAAAGTACTTGTATGACATTTCAGATGCAAAGACTGCCTGTATTTCAATGCAAAGACTATGATGACATATTTCTGTATGCTAAAACCAGGAAACGGAAACAGGAATTTGGTTAAATAAGGTTTAACCAGGTTCATTCCTGAAATAAGGTCTGTAATGAAAACAAGCTCAATATATTTTCAAGTTTGTTACACTACTACTACAAAAAAAGATATATATACTGTATGTTTTTCTTTGAAGCTTTTACTTGTCTTGAAAAAAATGGTTGCAAACAAATGGCTAAATGGGACTACATTGGTTGTTTGGGACACTCTGAACAGGTCATCTTCTCATCTACTCACTAGATGCTTTCACATCCTCATTGTTTTTATAATTATGCTCTTTATATTCACACATCCTTTTAACTCAAACTTTTAGGGGACATTTTCTTCAAATAAAGGCTGAATGAGTGGTTGGGAGCTTAATGGTAGTGACGTTGAAGTTACGTGAGTGTGGTGTAGTTCATTTATAGCCTACTGTTTTTTGTTGTTGTTTTCTCGGGAAGGATGTGAAGCCAAGTATGGTGATCCATACTCGGAATTTGTGCTCTGTGTTTAACCCATACAAGTGCACACACACACAGTGAGTATGCACACACACACACATGTTTGTTATTAGCCATACAGTGAACTCATGGCCTCGGAAGAGAGTTGCCAGCTCTATTACGACTGCTTGTGCCTCTCGCCAAACATTTTTGTCCAGCCGTCAAATTGAACAGTGGCTTTGCGATTCGTGAACATCCATAGATGAAGCGTTGGTAGTAGAGAACCATGCCCAGAAACAATCTTATTTTCTTTGGTGAAGGTGTGAAGCCATCCTCTTTCATAAGATCGTTCTTCTGAAAGGCAGAAATTACTGTTACCTTGTCTTCATCCACAGAAACGCCAGAACTACTGATCACATGGCCCAGAAAACTGATGGAGCACCTGAGAAAGTTACACTTTTTTGCAGCCAACTTTAGATTACTAGCTCTCAACCTAGAAAACACCACTTTCAAGCGTTTCAAGGCCTCCTGTTCAGAACGGGCAAAAAACAGCAAATCATCGAGATAGCAAAGAAGGCTGGAAAAGTTGAGATCTCCAAAAATGCTGAGCATCATGCGCATAAAGCATACCGGACTGTTACACAGGCCCTGGGGAAGGCGGTTATATTCATACAATCCCATGGGTGTTGTGAACGCTGTGTAATGCTGATCAGACACATGGAGTGGGATGTTGTAAAATCCTGATGTTAAGTTCATAGAGCTGAAAAGAAGATTGCCACCAAGAGCAGCCAAGCAATCTGCCTGATGTGGCAATGAGCATCCTTGATTGTCTTCGTGTTAAGCCAGCGAAAATCAGTACAGACTCTCATAGATCCATCCTTTTTCCAAACCATTACCAAAGGAGATGCATATTAGCTGATGGATTTACTAATAATGCATTTTTCTTCCATTTCAGAAAGAACCTATCTCAACTTTTGGTAGTGGGCGGGAGGGATTCGGCAATAAGGCAGGCAGAACGGGCACACATCGCACATATGAATTCTGTGTACAAAGGCTTTCGCCTCTCCACAATCAAGTCTGTCTCTGGAGAAAACATTGTGATAAGACAATATAAGAGTTGCCAACTCCTCCTTCCATGACTTGGAGACTTAACACCCATCAATATGAATGTCCTCCAAACCATACTCGTGTAGCAATTGGACATGGTCAGCAAATAGAACGGGCTTGGGGAGAGCAGAATCAGTGACATCATGAGGTTTGCACACACCTTGTGTGAGAGAAACCTCTTCCACTGCCAGACAAGGGGACACATCTGCCAGCTTGGTGTTACATCGAAGACTTATCGGAGACTGGGTAGGATTCAGAATTTTCATCGTGTAGTGAATTTTGCTTTCGCCAACCTAGGGAGGCGAAATAGTGTAGTGATGGATACTCACGTCACCAATGACGTTATGATATTTGGATCACGTGTCACTTAAGGTGTGGTTATGAATACATCACATAAGAAAGATTGTTAGGATCTCTAACTTGTAGAACCTCTTTCTGTATCATCAACACAAGGAAGACACAAGTGTAATAAAATAGATTTTTATTAACAAAATATAGACAAGAGTAATCAACAACTACTAAATGAATATCATAAATGAATAGAAATAAAGTGCATAATATGCATAAATGCAAAGTGATTTTTGTTGGGTATTGCTATGCTTTTTTTTTTTTTTTTTTTTTTTTTTTAGAGCTACGTTATCTGGAAAGATAAACTGTTGCTACTCTGAGAAATAGGTGATAACCTATTAATGCTCAACATACGGGAAAGATTATTTGTTATCACTGCATCAGCTATATAATATCTAATGTAAATTAGAAAATCTATACGTTCTTTCTGTTTGCTTTTTTATATCAATATACTACATTTGATGGTAAGTAAAAAAAAAAAAAAGTAATTCAAAAAGTAATCAGATTACATTACATAAAACGTTACCAACTACAGTTTTCATCATGGAATCTGTAATCAGTAACGGATGAGAGTTTCATTTCAGGATGAACTATTCCTTTAAAGTTATGGGTTTGCTAAATATGTATGATAACTAGTGATGCTAGTCTTAGCACACAACCACTTATGATTATGCATTGCACACGACTGTGATTCCACTCGGTAACCTTTCGCATCTGGAAATGTTTTTCTACTTTGCATAGAACAAGAGATCAGGTCGCAACATGATGAAAATTAATTCTATAACTTCAGAAAGAAAACTCACAGGGTCTGATAGTTTAGCCACCTTTAATGGGAACAGATGGAGGCGGTTCACAAGGTTCACATAAGTGATATCTGTAGAATTTTAAAATGGCACAGAATTCATTACCTGCCCACAGCAGCTGTGAACTCTCGGCTAACCAAACCAGATGAGGTCAGATTATTATCAAACTTGCTGAAGCAGAAACTTGCTTTCGTGCCTGAAGGGAAAGATACTGACAGTCTGAGACCTTGGCGTTGGCAAAAAAGTAACGTTTAGGCGTGGAGTATCAAAAACTGTAAGCAAAAAGAGAGGAAGGGCTGCAGTGCTGTAAATCATGACGCTCGCATGCTTTCACAAACCCTCTAAAGACGATGTCTGAATAATTTCCCTCGACAGTCCCTCATAATTCACACACCAATAATTTTTCCAATAAAGAAATAATCTATATCTGATAAATCTTCTAAGAGATGCCAGTGTTGAATGTTAAAATCATAGGCTGAAACTTGTGAACACAAGTACGTGAACATAAATGCTTCCAGCTATGCAAGCTTCATTTCACATGTCGCCACATTACAGGATGTTGGAATACAATTCATAACACAATACAACAATTTGTTTATCAGAGAAATAAAAAAACTGACAGTCATTAAATGCATTAACCAGGGTTGGGCAAAATTCAGATTTAAGAATTGCCTCCTTTTTAATTCATATGTGAACAACCTACAGGAAGTTCAACTGGAATGACAGAAAGAGAAATTAACTGAACTGAAGACAAATTTTTATATGAAATTTCTAACATCTATATATTCACCCATCCATCTATCTGAATATCTATCCATCCGTGTGACTATTTATCTGACTATCCATCCATCCATCTACCTGACTATCATCCATCCATCTGACTGTCCATCCACCATCTATCTATCTATCCAACTATCTATCATGCATCTATCTGACTATCCATCCATCATCTATCTGACTATCTATCCATCCATCTGACTGTCCATCCATCATCTATCTATCTATCCAACTATCTATCATGCATCTATCTGACTATCCATCCATCATCTATCTGACTATCATCCATCCATCTGACTGTCCATCCATCATCTATCTATCTATCCAACTATCTATCATGCATCTATCTGACTATCCATCCATCATCTATCTGACTATCATCCATCCATCTGACTGTCCATCCATCATCTATCTATCTATACATCCATCCATTCATCTGACTATCTAGCCATCATCCATCCGACTATCTATCTATCATCCATCCATCCATCCATCTGACTAGTATCCATCTATCTATCTATCTATCTATCTATCTATCTATCTATCCATCTGACTATCCGACTATATTTTCATCCATCTGACTAGTATCCATCTATCCATCCATCTATCTATCTATCTATCTATCTATCTATCTATCTATCTACTATCTCTCTATCCATCTGACTATCCGACTATCTATTCATCCATCTGACTAGTATCCATCTAGCTCTCTTATCTATCTATCTATCTCTCTATCCATCCATCCATCCATCCATCCATCCATCCATCCATCTATCTATCGATCTATCTATCTATCTATCTATCTATCTATCTATCTATCTATCTATCTATCCATCTGACTATCCGACTATGTTTTCATCCATCTGACTAGTATCTATCCATCCATCCATCTATCTTCTATCTATCTATCTATCATCTATCAATCTATCTATCTATCTATCTATCTATCTATCTATCTATCTATCTATCTATCTATCTATCTATCATCTATCTATCTATCTATCTATCTATCTATCTATCTATCTATCTATCTATCCATCCCTCTATCTAGTATCTACTATCTATCTATCTTCATCTATCTATCTGACTATCCGGCTATCTATCCATCCATTTATCTATCCATACACCTATCTGACTATCTATACATCCATCCATTCATCTGACTATCTAGCCATCATCCATCCGACTATCTATCTATCATCCATCCGCCAATCTGACTACCGACTATCTATCCTCATCTGACTATATCCATCTATCTATCTACTATCTATCTATCTATCTATCTATCTATCTGCTATCTATATCATCTATCTATCTATCTATCTATCTGACTATCCGACTATCTATCCATCCATCTGACTAGTATCCATCTATCTATCTATCTATCTATCTATCTATCTATCTATCTATCTATCTATCTATCTATCTATCTATCTATCTATCTATTATCTATCTATTATCTGACTATTTCTTTCTATCTATCTATCTTTCTATCTATCTATCTATCTATCTATCTATCTATCTATCTATCTATCTATCTGACTATCCGACTATCTATCCATCCTCTACTAGTTCCCGTCTATCTATCTATCTGCTATCTATCTATCCTAGCTTCATCTATCTATCTATCCATCCATCTATCTATCTATCTATCATCGTCTATCTATCCAGCAAACATTTTTCCCAAAACTTTCAAGCCAACATTCAATTCAAAATTGCAATTCAGCATTTACAATTAATCCTCAGTTCAGTTGTGAACGATGCACAACCCTGACATAAACACATGGAACAAACAGCACCTGCTTCAGTACTGAAATGCACCATTGCAAAATACCATCTTCCAAACACACGTCTACCTATCTTTGTTAGACGACTTTGCAAAAGAATGTAGAGGAAAATTGAAACAATGAAGGCCAATGAACTACAATGACTCTTAGACAACCCCACGCTTGTTTTTCTTAAGCCTAAAACAACCTTGGGACATAAAGACAGCGTCTAAACAGCGGCTGATGAACGCGAGAGCTTTTGAGCAGTTTAAGATGGAATCGCAGAACCTTCTGGGGGAATCCAGAGGTCTGATGGATGAGAATTGAAAGGCAGATCAATAGAGATCACAGCCCAAATGAAGAGTGATTTTAATTGGCTCAGTGTTATTGACTGACGAGGCACCTGCCATTTGTTTGGCTCCGTTACTACACCAATTCTCAGTGGAGATGTGCTAATAGTCACCTCTTCATTAGACAGACCTTCAATAAGGCACATCTAAAGTAACTCAGACAGGTGTCTGTCACATTTCAATTGAGATCTGAGACTTTAGATTCCTTTGGAAAGCCTGTGAATTGCAAATATCGCAATGTTTTTAACGCACTTTCCAAAAAGAAAAAAAGAGTTCACTCATGAACAGTGCTGGGTAGATTACTTACAAATTGTAGTCCGTTACTGATTACAGATTACATGATGAAAACTGTAGTTGGTAATGTTTTATGTAATGTAATTTTTGAATTACTTTTTTTATCAAACTCTTTTAAACTTACCATCAAATGTAGTATATTGATATAAAAAAGCAAACAGAAAGAAAATATATTCAATTATTTTTTTTTATTTCAACATCATAAAATGCATTAAACATTACATTACACAAAGGTTTCCTAAATTGGAGTTAATGTAAGTAAAGGTTTGTAGTTGATAAAAAAGCTAATAATTAATTAAAACATAAAACATTTTATAAAATAATTTAAACACTTGAACACTAAGAATGTGAATATTTTATTTGTTTACCTGCATGCCTATGTTACCATTATCTATCATTAGAGTAGTCCTGTAAACATGCAAATGTGTTGTTAAATTATTTGAAATATTAACTTCCTCTGAGATATTTCAAGTAAATGTTTTATTTTAAGGGATTTGGCTGATAAAAACTTTAGAAATCCCTGCATTACATGAACAAACATTAATAAACATGAAAACAACAATGACATTACACGCCCTAAAGTCTTCCATGCAGGATGAATAATTTACTGCCATTGTGTGAATAAAATAATCATGTAATTCATTTAAAAGTACCTGTAATGTATATCCTTAATCCAGATTACCTGTAATCAGTTACTACCCAGCACTGCTCATGGACATGAGTTTCACTTACCTATATCAAAGCGTTTTGCACGACTCAAGTATGAAAGCATGCCAATTCACGTGTTTGCATGGCATTTTTTACACATGTGCCAATGATGGACAATACAACACTCAGTGTCCACACACAACAATTTCAGGACAGTAACTGCATATACAGTATCCATTGGCCACAGATACAGTTGTCTGAGGATGAAAATAGATAAACATTTTAATGGGATTCAAGAAAAGTATAAAGAGGAGAGATATGACAGTCAATGTGACCCATGGACCTTAATGAATTTTTAAAAAGGTGCTGATGAAACCAGTTTTGTAGATAGAGCAGCGAGCTTCGAGAATCTCAAAAGGCTCGCTGTTATGGAAAAGAGGAGCGACGTGCACAGAATCTCAAATCGCCATGAGACACTTTCAACTCTTTCGGGAGCTTCTAATCAAACATGGTAAATGAAGATTGTTCAGATTGCTCACCCTGGTTGAGATGTTTTAGGAACATTAAAGAAAGAACAGACATGGTTTAGCCGTTATTGAGATCATCCCGGTTTCTAAACCACCAGCACGTCATTTCATACGACTTCATGTCAACTTAAATAGTTATTTATGACTCATATTTAATAGTCCAACGCAGAATGCGTTCGTTTGAAAAGCGTCACCAGATGTCACGAATGATTTATAGAGGCCAAATAATGCGGCATTAAAAAGCACACTAAATTCTTCCAGATTCTGTGATGAATATTAATAAAGGTTATTGCTGATGCAGGTTTTAATTTCTGGCTCTTAATAAATAATGGATAAGGACTCTAAAGCTTAAAGTAAAGCTTGTTTAAGTAGAGAATGCTCACCTGAAATGCAGTAAGTGTGAGATACTCAGAACTTCATCTCATTTGCATCTACTGTCACAGAACATCATTAAAACACTGAACACACACACACACACACACACACAAACTGAGCAAGTGCACAAGCTGCAAGCGGTTTCACCTGTACTGTGTGCAATCGAAATATCATCTGCTTTTTATAGCTTCTCTAGTGCTTGTCTAGAGAATATAATCATATTCTATATTAGTGGGTCAAATATATTGATACGACTCTAGTTTGGTAGTTCTCGGGCAAATAAGAGCCTTAAAGGGATTGTTCACCCCAAAATCTCAGAAATGTAAAAGAGTAGTTCATCCAAAAATTACAAGTCTGTGTCATTTTTGAAACCGTATAACTGTATGACTTTCTTTCTTCTGTGAAACACAAAATTAGGTGATTTTGGGCTTTTCCATACAAAGAAAATAAATGGTGACAGACGCTCCAAATAGGAGAAAAAGCACCACAAACTCAGTACATATGACTTGTACATATAGGGAACAGACTGAAAAGAGCAGCATGAACATTCTGCTACATGAAGGTCAGTAAATGAGTAAATGGTGATGGAATAGTTCACCCAAAACTAAAAATGTGCTCACCCTCAGGTCACCCAAGATGTAGATGAGTTTGTTTCTTCATCAGATTTGGAGAAATGTAGCATTGCATCACTTGCTCAGCAATGGATGCTCTGCAGTGAATGGGTGCCGTCAGAATGAGAGTCCAAACAGCTGATGAAAACATCACAATAATTAACACAAAACACCTCTATCCATAAAATTGCTTTCTCCAGTGAAAAGGTGGTCTTGGTCTGAATCAGGGGAGAAAGGAGATCAGGCACTGTTTACAGTCCAAACAGCTCTAAACAACTATGTGGCTTGATTTTGATGTGAGAGACATTGTTACATTATTTTGATGTGAGGCGTTTATTTTAGTCAGAAGCAATGGTTTAAGGTTAAAAATGTCTTAAAGATTGATTTATTTCTTACAAACACGCAGCGTTTCACTTCACAAGGCATTAATTGCTGGACTGGAGTGGTGTGGATTACTTGTGGATTATTGTGATGTTTTTATCAGCTGTTTGATGGCACCCATTCACTTCAGAGGATCCACTGGTGAGCAAGTAAATGAATGCAAAATTTCTGCAAATCTGTTCTGATCTGAACTCATCTACGTCTTGAAAATATAAATTGAACCCGTGACCTTTGGGTTACAAGTCCAACTCTCTAACCATTAGGCCACGACTGACCCCATTTGATGAGAAATGTTTGAGTTCATATTGAGATCTTTGACTTTTGATTGCAGACTTTGGTATTTTGGCAAATCTGAGCACAGTTTGAGACTGTTCTCTTCTGAAACTCTAGAGGACATGTGTGAAAGTATTGGATGCTTTTCAGGGCTGAATCAGTGGTCAGTCTCTTATTATGCTGCAGGGCAGTGCATCGGATAAAAGCAGATGACCAGGTCTCCCCTTTGCTTATAGCTATGAAATATGCAATCGCTGCACACGATTCTGATATAAAACTCGAATCACAGCGCTTCACTTCAGCTACACGCTCAGTCAGCACAAGGGAATGCCTGCTAGATTAACAGAGAAACCAGCGCTTACCGCAGCACAGCACCTTTAATAATGCATACTCACTCATGCATATTCTCCGCATCTTGTCAAGCACGCCGGAATTAAACATGTTTATCATCTCAAAAACTGACACGTTTTACACTGGGATTCGTTATTGAGCCACGGCTGAATGGCCAATTCTCTCGTGGCATGGACAGAATTCATCCTGATATAATTCCAGACGAGCAAAACGGGTGAAACTTTAGTGCTGGGACATCCATTCTGTCAGACCTGTAATTAAATGGCCAGTGCTGACAAAGTGGACGGCAGTGAAGTAATCAGCAGCATATTCTACAGGACGTAATTACACGTCTCGTTCACGGCCGCCTTGCATTTAAAGACTTCAGAAGATGACGTATAAAGCGTAAAGATTTACATTTAATGTGCTCAGCAGCTCTGCAAAAGGGTGCAGAAATGTGATTTCCCTGGAGAAACACAAAGAAATGGTCGGATTAGTAGATTTCAGCAAGTCTTTCACTCTATATGCATCACTAGCTTGGTGAATTATGCTCGATAAAAACTTCTGGATGAGCCATTATGTGATGTAGCGAGATAAAATGCAGCCGCCTGACAAAGAAGTGGGTCACTTTGCTCCAAAACAATAGTTTTGATTTCATTTATGATTTGAAGTTTCCTGTAGCAATGAAAGATCACAAATGAGATCTCTTTAATGTCTTAATTGTTACTCCTCCAGCTATAAGATAGAGCCGATGGAGATTTTGCTGAAGTCTGAGGAAATAAAAAAAACTCACATGCATCTCATTTTAGAGTTTCAAAAGATATTTCTATGTTTTAAACTGTGCTCAGATTTTCTAACAAGACCAAAACCTGTTATCAAAAGTCAGAGATCTCAAATATGAAGTCAAACAATTCTCATTTATATATAATTATGTTATGTAAGTTATAGGGTGTTTTCCTTATTAGATTTTCTATAAATTAGTTCCAAAATGATGCTGTCGCTCTAGTGATCCTAGTTGTATTTGTGCCATATAAATGTCACTCTATTTTTTAAGAATAGTTATTCTTGTTTACAATTATTAATGTATTCAGCAAAATTCTGTAATGTGTATTTTAACATCAAATAAACTAATATAATGCTGCCTTCAAGCATATTTTATTTATCTAACAAAAACACTTATTTTAAACCAATCTAATTTTTTTAAGGGCTTGTAAGGGTGCTTTCACATCTGTAGTTCGGTTCATTTGGTCCAGACCAACGGCAAAAAAATTATACATTGTAATATTTTTCAGCTGTTTTGGCTAATTTTCACACCACACTAGTCGGGTTTCCATCCAAAGTTGCGAATTAAACTCGTGCGCAAAATTGGAATATCTCACAAAACATTTGCGAATAAGCTCCGTTTCCATCCAAACGAGTCAAAGAGAACAAAATCGTCAATTCCTGGTAAACTGGCACTAAATATCACTAAGAAAGTGAGAATATAATCCATTTCCTATTAACAATTACTTGCACCTCAAAGCGAGCAGCAAACCAATATGGGGTCACGGCTTTTCAGAGTGGGATGCTTCTGTTGGGAACCAGTCGTGGTAACGTCTGGAGGCATTATACAGAATCCTTTGCTTCAACTTTGCTCGTTGCATTTCCGAAATGACCTAACACATTCAGATGCGTGGAATGATATCTTCCGCGGTTAGTCATGTTTTTTGTTCCGCCCATAGACAAAGTCCCATGACTTTTTTGATGTGCTGGAGGAATTTATCGCAAAATTGCATACATCTCCATTTTGGCATCCAACCCGTTTTCGCACATCAAACCACCTCAGTGAGCGTAAAAACCGTTTCATTAATGTGATTTGTTATCGAATGTGACGTTTCCATCATTCGTTCTCACGTGTACTTCATGCACATTAAGTTGGTCATGTGATGTTGCTAAAATAACATTATTTTGTGTATTTGATGTAAAGAAATGTGTTTATGCGGTTTAAAGTAAAAAAACACTATTTTCACATACTGTACATTGTTGTTTCTCCTCTATGCCCCGCTTTTTTTAAACGCGTCAATTTTTACAAATCTCATCGGTCTGAAAAAACGAGGTGTGCTCTAATTTGCCAGCTATCCAGTGCATTATGACTGGCCGAATACCTCAAGCGTGTGACGGAAATGTTACGCCCCTTTACCATACTGTGATGCCTTGTCCCGGATGGAGCGATGAGACAAAAACATTAACCCATTATAAACGAGGCATTTGTTTGCATCCAGTGGGGACATAATAACTGATTATAATAAAATTTGATGTTTTTTTTTTTTTACTGTCTTTTTACACGTTGTGTTGCGTTGCGTTGTATAGTGCCGTGTAAACATAAAACCATGTCTGTGTTTGTGATCGGAGAAATGACAAACAGCGCTACTCTACACTGCTCAAAACTCGCGGTTGAATCATCAGTGGCAAATCCTTAATGAAACGTCCTACCGTCCGTGATCCGAACAGCAGTCATTTAGACTACTCTACCAGGATCAGTAAACAGTCCTCTATAAAATGTGCTGCGCACATCTGAATATTTGGGTTGAAGTGTTCTTGAACAGTGTTGTAAATACAACTGATTTCTAGTCTTGTCTTCTTTTGGAAGACCAAACAAAATAGTATCGCTTTCACAACGAAACACACGGCGGGCGAGAGTGAGCGGAGGCCGGCGGGCTTTAGAACGGCGCGTCCGGTGTTCGCGGGCTTGCGGCCTTGCGGCAACCACATGTGACGACCCCGGGCTGGACTCCGTTCCTCCACGTTAAAATACGACCGCGCTCCCCAGCGCACATTTTGATGTATTCCTCAGCGACCATCACGGATCGTCTCTAGCATGACAAGCGGATATCATCCCTCTTTTGGAAGGCTAAACAAAGTAGTTTTCACTTTCACAACGAAGCACAAAGCGTCTTGACATGGCGGCAGCAACAATACTGCAGCGAGAATAAAAGTTCCGCCTTCTTTCTTTGTGTGAACATTTGAGCGGCGTTATGCAAATCTTCCCACATAGTGATGTAGACGTGGGGCGTGTTAGAATGAGCTGTTTTAGGGGGCTGTGGCTGACTCTTAACTTTTATAAAGAATATCTCAGTGTTTTCCAAACCACTGATTCAAACCAAAAGATTCGTAAGTGCTTTGAAGCTTGATGAGGTGAGGCAGTGTTTCGAAAGCACCATTCACTACTTTGTTCATGTTTTTCTATGTAAACAACACATGCTAGACTTTCATGAGCACCACGTTTTTAGAATGCCGTTTCAAGACATTCAACTTTTATAAAACGTGTCTCGAGGCTTTGCGTTTTTGCTTGTGTTGTCTCCTGAGCTATGAAAGCGCAACCGCTCTGGAATAACACAATCCTTTGCATTCTAGCTCTTATTTCTGACAGTGGACATCAGTGTGTGTTTTGAGAACAGAAAAACCTCATTCCGTGTCTTCAGCATCTCCAGGTTTCCTCCGGCTAAACTCAGACGGTTCTCTGGTGTGAAAGTCGATACTCCGGCTGCACCTGCTGAGGTATTGACGTACTGGAGATCAGGAGGAGCGGATTGAACCACTGCCAAACTCGCATCCTCTAATCTCAGAGCCTGAGAGAGACGAGCCTTATCTCGCCTGGATAAGTAGCATTGTTAAAGCCTCAGAATTATCCCGCATTCACAGCGGTGCAGTCGGCAGGCCTGGGATTTCTCATATCGTTTTTAATACCCAGAATCTTCAGATGTATCTGGGTTTGCGTTGCACTAATCCTGGAGTAAGACAGATTCATGTTTTATGGTAATATCTGCTCGTTCCAGATCATTCAGCTAGAACCTGACAGATTCTTCCACATCCATTTTGGTTTTGACAGATATTCATATGCAAAGGAGAAAATCATCTTAAGAGAAACCAACATCTCAATGACCAAATTAATTAAATGGTGGGAATTGGCTTTAATTTCCGATAAATAAATAAGCCTTTTTTCAAATCTTTAATATGATCAATGTTCCTAATAATAAATATGACCTATTTCTATAAAATATGTTGACTAACAATAAAAAATACTATTTTACAGTAATATATTATTAATATAATACACTTTTCTGTCTTATTGCTGTCATGACTGTGTTCAAAGGAAAATACATTTTCAGTTTTAATTGTAAGATTTTTGGTTTTCATTAAATTTTAGTTAAAAGTTTTTTTATGTCTTTATAGTTTTTATTAATTATTTCAGTTTTGGTTTAGTAATTTTAGTACTTCAAATTAAACTAAACGAAAATGAGAAATGTTCCATTTCAGGAAAAAACTTTTTCAGTTACCTTATTTTATTTCAAGTAACAAAAAAATTTAGTTTGTTACCTAAATTAACCCTGTTATTACCAAATAAAAGTAGTAGCACGATAGTAAATATATATATATTGCTTTCTACTGTATAAAACCCATACTGTGAGTGTTTGATTATATGAGAAGCGAGAGTGAGAGATTTCGAACAGGATATCCTGGATGGGTCAAGTCTCCATGTCTGGATTGTTTTCAGGAGAATGAAAGCATCTCAGACGATGTTTGTTTCCCAGCAAACACACTTTCATGTTCTGAGTCTGACAGCCATTTGATGTTTCAGGCTGTGAGATGCAGCGAGAGAAACCAGAGGACAATCTGTGGAGAATCCAGTGTTCATGCATCTCAAACTTTAAGGCTTTCTCCAGATGAAAACCTGCTGTGCACAGAGTCAGAGGAAAGATTTAAAGCAACAGTCCACCTAAATGAGACAATTCTGACTCACCCTCCCGTCAGAGCCTTGGCACAAGTTCATTGTGATTACATGGAAAAAAAGCAACTGGAACAACCTGGAAAGGTTTGAAACAAAAAGAAAATATTTTTGGGTGAACTGTCCCTTTAACTTGCTTATGCAAGTAAACCTGGCCTCATTTGTAAGATGTTTTTCCATTTATGACTGTTAGCTGTTGTTTTGGTGTTTTTATTGAACAGCTCTCGCTCTGAAGTAAGAAACGCTTGCAGATATAGAACAGAACAGTGTTTCACTCCAGGAACGGAGAATTTCCTAAGGCTGAATGAGTATATAACAATCATCCAGACACAACTGCTCATGCATAATGTCCCACTGGAGTTCATAAATTTGTGATATGCTAAAATGTAAGGGTAACAGGGGAGACGTGGACTTTAATGAGTATTTTGGGTTATCTGCAACTTTTCTGGCATTCTGACGATTACTGCTGAAAATAAAGGCATGTTTTCACTGCAATAATGCACTAAAAACAGAAAAGCTCTTCCGTTGGGTTTTTGAAAAGTTTCGTTGCCAAAATGATCCCCGTTCACACAGATCCGCGAAAATGCTAAACACACTGTTTTATGCATGCCAGTCCCACATACCTATAGACTGAAACCTGTAAATACCATGCATTTTTTCCAAATTTACTTTTGTAGTTTACACAGAGTGATAAGGCCCGTTTTGGTTGCTGGTAATTTAATGGCCAAAACATAAAAGTTTCAGTGTTTAGTTGAAAATGGTGGTTGATAAAAGGAACGTTTCCTTCCGACAGGTTCGCTCAATGTTGACGAACAAACTTCCTCAATAACGTATTAGAATGTTGCTCAAAATTATCTGGTCTTTATATTGTTCGCAAACCGCGGAGCAGAGCTGTTTCTGAAGCATTTTTTAGTTGGACATTCATATACCGTATTTCAACTCTACTTACTGTTTTTCAGAACTTCAGAAAAGTAACGACTCAAAACTATTCAAAATACGTTCCTAATGCTTGCAAACTGACATAATTAACGTTCGCTTAATGTCTGCTATAACGTTTGCAAGAACCAAGAAAGACCTTTTTTTTAAAACGTTAAAACTGGACATTCTCACATTTCATAGAAACATTAGAAATTGACGTTTTTTATGCCGTAATGGGAATGTTAGGAAAATGTTTTTAGAACATATTTTTTAGCTGAGTGCAATAGGGTTGGGCGATGTCTACCAAATTGGCATCGGACGATTTCAGCTTAACATCGTGATGTCTGTCAGCCATCTGCGATGGACGATGGCATTGTCTATCGGCCCAATCCTAGGGTGTAATGCCTCGTGAACAACTATCTAAAGGTCAGTAAATAGGGTCAAAGTTAAGTGTCTTTACCCTCAAGTTGTTCCAAACCTCTATGAGTTTCTTTCTTTTGTTGAACACAGTTGTTGAAACAGTTGCTGGTCCCCATTGACTGCCATAGTATATTTTCCATACTGTGGAAGTCCGATGGGACCAACAACCATAGGGTCCCCATATTCTTCAAAATACTCTTCTTTGTTTCAATGGAAGAAAGAAACTCAAGAAATTGAAAACCCTGAGGGTGAGTAAAAGATGATTTTCGTTCTGGTGAACTATCCCTTTAAGACAATTCATATTCCATATAATAAGGTCAAATAATGCAAATTTTCACAGAAGACTGAAAGACAAAAATATAATGAGAAACGTTTGTGCATGTGATATGTGAAACATTTCTCATTGAAGACCTAAAGACTAGATCCAAGTCAAAGCTAAATCCAAGTCAATAGCTTCTGAATCCAGGTCAAGTTTCAAATCACATTCTAGTGAATCAATCACTCTCAGTATGAAGTTTGCAGTCTATTCAAGATATAGATTTAAGAGCGTTGTTCACTGGGAATTAAAGCCATGGCCTTCACGTTGCAACACAGTACTCTTCCAGCGGAGCAACAGGAGCATCTATTATTGAGGCCTGAACAACATGAGGCAAGAAGCACCAGACATGAGACTTTTGTCAAGATGTGATTTGGATCGGTTTATTTGTTTATCTGGATGAATAATGTCTTTTCTTCACGGATAGAGGTGCTGGGACTGGTGTGTTGGCTGTTCCCTTTACAGACGTCTGTCACTGGTGTCATTTATCCTCATTAGGGCTGAACATGACACATGTGCCATATGTGCGTCCATGAGCCGAGTGCAGTGCAGGATCCTACTGGTACCGACATCAATAACAGAAGATAGAAAATGAGCATTAGACTGATTTCCACTGAGCTTTCATGGGATGTTTGACACTTTTTCAGAGTTTTCAATAATTCAGGACTTTTAAGAAATATTTTAGAAGTATTTATTTGCAAATGTGATTACCACTGGCCATAAATTCCAGTCACTTCTCAGTTAGCAAAAAAAATATATAAATAATAACATAAACGAAATAATTTTTTTGTTTTTGAAATAAATAAAATAGTATCAGCTTGTTTTAGTCATGTTTATATTTATTGTTTTTTATATTATACATGCTTTTTTCAATTATTTTTTTTCAAAGTTTCATTGGAACTTTTTTTATTTAATTATTTCTTAGTATTTCATGTTTTTGGTCCATTTTCAGTGTTATTTTAAGTCTATTTCATTAATTTGATATTTATTAGTTTTAGTTTATTTAGTTTGAGTTATTTTAATTCAAGTTAAACAGTGAAACTAAAAATGAGTCTGGCCAACACCAAAATTAAAAAAATTTTGGTCGTGAGAATGTGCCTCATTTGCTCTTCAATTTTAATTAAATCTTACGTTTTAAACTGAACCTAATTTATTGACCCTTAGGAGTGCAGTTAGTGATCATTTATTTCTAGTCTCCTCCAGGGTTATTAATGTTAACTAAAACTAAAACATTTTTGTTCATTAAAATTAAGCCGAAATTAAATAAAATAAATATTATACACAAATTTTTTTTTTAAATGCAATTAAAATGCAACTAACAAATATATAGTTTGAATAGCAAAATTAATAGACTACATTTTAAGAGAGAGGAAAATTCTTCCATATATTTTCCAAATGCTTCTATATTTTGTTGTTGTTGTTGTCAAAGGTCATGTGCCAATCAAATTCTATGGTATTTTAAACGCTTGTGACGTGACATTTCATCACCCCCAAAAACCACAAGCCACAACAAAACTACAAAGGTAGATCCAGACTACATTATGAGTTCACTGGCAGGTGAGGACGGTTTTGTGCTTTGTAAAAGGGGAATTATTGGCTACTGAAAGCATGAAAACATTGAAATTCAACTATGTATCATAAAACAAATCTGGGTCCTGAATGAAACCAGTTGAGATTCACTGCATTAGAGGATAATACTGTACTGACTGTATCTGTTATCCTGGTTAAAAGTGTTTCCAGTGTCCCATGTTTTTTTAAACACTCCAGGATAGAGGCCTGAAACGTCTATGGTAGCTTTTTACGGTTTTTGCAGCAAGGTCAGTGCTTTTATATTTGGCCAAGTGAAAATTGTGCTGCACGCGGTAGACGGCCAGTTCCCCCTCCTCTTCTCCTGAGCCGGTGCTTAATGTCTGCAATGCCCTTTTCAACTTGGTCAGAAACACTTAGGACTAATCACAATGCTCTGGCCATTTCAAGGTCCTGTTGTCTTTATTCTGCAAACACATGCACACTTCTTTCTGCTGCGTGGGTCGACGCAGGCATGGGCAGGTGAGTCCCACGGCTCTGAAGACGCTGGAGAACTATGGGATTTTTTGAACAACATGGCATGCTGCATGCATGGATTTTGGCTGAGCTGCATTTCTAAATCAGTCCTGCGTGATTAAGACAGCAGTTTGTTCAGTAGCGCTCAGTCTATTGGCAGGAATGAACCGGTTGTTCTGTCTGATTAATTGTTATAAATGTACCGGTGAAAGTCGTTTGAAGTAAGTTCATCTCAGACAAAAGAGGACACAGAGTAAGCAATAAAATTATGCATGCTGGTGATTTTAGATGGGCAAATGTTTCCTTTGCATTTCCATTTTTATTGCTGTCTATTCCAGGCCATTGCATGGGCGATAGAAAAGCAAGCTTAAACCATTTGTTTTTATTTTTTTTCTACGCTAATCTTTTCCATTAACATCCCATCTACATAATAAATTATTGTGCATTTAAAAATGTTGGACGTACAATTTGTGCATAAATCTAATCAGATCAAGGATCAGTAAGCCTGAACTATGAAGTTATCTAATTTGTATTAACGTTATGGAGCAGAAGCGTGACTTTGATTGGTGACGTACAATTAATCCTACATTCAATCCTAATATTAAATAAATCCTATTTAAGCATCACTACAGTTTTTTTTTATTGGAATAAATGTAATCTATTCTACAATTTCTGATTAATAGAAATACATGTAATTTGTGTTTGCATATAATATGTTTCATTATTTTTGCATGTATCAAAATTAAAAATATAGATTAAAACTACACTGCAACTAAATACATATAAAGCATTTTGTTACGTGCTATGCATATGTGTTTCTTCCTTCCCACCCACCCTCTCGTCTTTTTTTTCTGCTGCCTTGCTCTTAGGTTCCTGATTGGACCTGTCGGCTGCCAGTCATAATTGTGACGTCACCCTCTGCGCCCAATCCGCTGTTGCCCTGCCGGTTTAAAAGGTCCTCCCGCGAACTTCGTGGCGCGGCGGTGTGTTTGTGTGTTTTGGTTTGCTGAGATTAGTTTTTGTATCTTACTCTTTAATTCTGTGTCTAGCATTTGCTGTGTATTTGGAGGTACAGATTGTTTATTCCTTGATTAGGGGAAAAGGAACAGGTAAGCATATCGCACAATATACACTTTGCACGTAGTAACGATGAGTGTTTAGACACATTAGGAAAGCAGTGTGGGCCACTCCTTGTAATTTGGTTTTTAGTGGTAAGAGTAGAAAATTTAGAGCGTCGATACGCTGAAGATTCCAGTTTCTTTTCCACATTTTTCTTTTGTTAATTAGTTTAGAGGACTTTGGGAGCTTTATGGGAATCATTTGGTTTTATTTTGTTTTCTTTGATTTGGGCGCCACTCAAGTTCCTTTTTTGTTCCCCCGCAGATTGTTTGTTGGGTACCTGTCGTTACTTCAATTAGGTAATTGTTCTCGACTATGATATTAACTACAGCAAACTGTAAATAGTGCTCACAGACTTTAGTCTGGTGGCTTCAGTAATAGGGGTTACGTGGGAGCTTCATTGTGTTGATGGCACTGTGCGGGCCGGCGGCAAGCCCCCACACGAGCTAGGTTATGGGAGGAGATAACCCCGAACTGGGAAGATCCGGACCCAGGGGGCTCGTTTTTAAACTGGATATTTGTGTGGTGTGTGGGAGGGAATAGGGGTGTGGGAGGTAGGGTGTTGCAGAGGGAGGCGGAGCATGGTGGGGGAGAGAGGGGCGAGGGATCTACGTAAAAGGGCGTGAGGAACTGCACAGCATGAAGTGGGAGAATGTATCGAAGACTAGAGAATAATGTTCAAAACAGACGGGCAGGGGTAGAAGAGGGGCAGGAAGGGCAGCTGTACACCAAGGTGGCGACAGTGAACGGGTGACGGAGATGGAATCCTGCACTCAACGAAGTTGTTCAAAAGCGGAAGCATGCAGGAGCAGAAAACAGGAGGGACTGAGGCAGGAACATGCCCTAAACCGAGTCTGTCAAAATCTGGGAAGCGCAGGAAGGGGACGGCGCAGAATGAGCCGGGGGGACGGGGGTGAAGACGGAACGGTTGGCAGGCGGGGGAAAAAAGCACAACAACGGGGGGGCGAAATGGAGGCACTGAGAGGGCGAAGATGGGACAGGGCGGGTGGACCCAGGCAAACAGAAACCAAGCAACTCTGCCTGGGGACGGGGGAACAGGAAAGGACAAGGAAACACAAGTAGGGAACAAGCACGGGATAGGGGCCAAACGGAAGGAGGGGAGAGTGAGTGGAGGAGAGATGGGTGTGGGTGTTGGGGGGGGGGGGGGGGAGGCATGACAAGAACGCAAGTTACGAAGCAGATGGCGTGTCAAGGACTATAGGTAAGGCAGGACTGGTTATGGTAGAGTTGAGGGGGGGTGAGCTGCGGTAATTGGAGAAGTCGAAGGAGCGCTCTTGCGCATGGGTGTGCGTTGGTGTTTTTGGGTTATAATTTCCATGATGGTACGGCGGTGCAAGAGAGAGGAGGCCGACAAAAGGGGGGGCGGGGGGGTTAGGGTAGTGGTGTATCCCTGCTTTGAGAAAGTGTTTCCACAGAGAGCAGAGGATGCTGGGAAATCGATGGCGGGTTTGTGTTGGGTTTCAGGTTCCGCGCGCGCCTCTGGTAACGCTGACAGCTCCCAGAAGACCGTGGGAGCATTAAAAGCAGAGCGATTCAGGAGCACCAGAGACCCTCCCCCTCATAAAGCCCGCTGTCATAAACGCTTCTTGTCAGCAGGCGTTGTGTGGTGGTCCTGAGACGGTTGCCAGGCAACCTGCGCTGCATTGATATGCAAGTTGGAGGGAATCAGGGGAAGCCTTCTGCCTCTGGAGCATCAGTGCTGGGCGGTGCGACTCCCACCAAACACGAGCGCTCTCGTCTGTCTGATAACACACGCTCAAGGCTTCGCATCTCAAAAGATCACTTTTGCACTCCAAGGCACTTAACGTCCTAGTTTTGATCATCTAACCTTAGAGAAGCAGAACGAGGTTTGAACACCTGAAGTTTAGGACTGAGAATCCAAGAAAAGAGCTTATGGAGTTTGTTAACGGAGCTTTGGCTAATTAAAAAGAGGTACTGCCGGTAACTGAACTGCCCTCTCTCATCTGTTCATCGCCGAAAGAACAAAGAGAGAGAGGGTTTCGCACAAGGAGCTCATGACAGCTCAACTCGGGAACAAGTGAGATGAAACTGGGCAGGAGAACACTGGAGCGCCGCGAGAAACGACACACGTCAGACGCCTGGAAAGCGCAGCCTCTCTCTGTCATTCTGGAACTCCCTCCCAGCTAAAGGATGATGGGATACGGCTTCACTCTGAGCTGCCAGGGATTTGTATGTGTTTCAGAAAGACGGTCCCGCTCAGCATGTCCGATGCTATGTTCCTCCTGATGCTGTGCAAGGTAAGATGATCCTCGTCTGCTGGGATCCAGAGGCGTTTGACGACGAAGTAGAACAGGAGAAATTAATTTCATGTTCCTTGAGAGAATTTTCTGCAAAACTTTGCCTTTGAGATTTCGTGCATACAGTTGTGGCATTAAATACTATAAAACAAGAGTGAAGAAAATATTACTATTAATATTGCAAAAGTGATGGGTTGTTTATTCCTTCAAATTATAATTAAGTTACTGGAACTATTGATGAATTAGTGCAATTTTGGACTGACATTTCAATAAAAATTCAAAAAGAATTTGTTTCTGAAATCAGTTCAGCTTTAAAATCAAAATAATTGAACCAGATTCAGCTTCATTTTTAAAGCTATACTAGATTTTCTAACACAGTTCAATATAATTTAAATGAACTGGAAAAAAAACATTTAATTGAAATGACTTTTACATCCAACTTAATTATACTTAAAAAATTAAGGCAGCAACTCTAGTTGAACTAGGTGTATTTTTTACAGTGTGATGAACTGTGAAAAAAAATTGATGTAGAAACAATTTTCACTCTTTACTAGAAATTGCTAGTAAATGGACACACTAATGACCAAGACAAACACGAACCGAATTTAGATTTTTTTAATAGGAAGACAATATCTATTATGATAAAAATAAATTATATATCCTGTGAATCCAGAGTGAAAGAACTTGTTTTTACTATTAATATTGCAAAAATAAAGTAGTTACTGAACTTCCGGTAATTATGCTTTCTGCCATTTCAAGAAAAAGAACAAAAAATATACATATGTATATTTTTTTTTTTTTTTTTTTTTTTTTTTATATCTTTTTTTTTGCACTGTCAAAAATGATACGATCACCATGTTTTCCCCCCATAACTTTAACTCATCGAATACTTTAACCAATTACCCTCTTTCGTTTTTTAAGTTATACAAGATCGGGTAACTTGATATTTAGTCCTTTTAGTATAGCCAATTTAAAAAGGTAATCGAAAATGGAACCTCTAACTGAATAGTTTGATTCAACGAGAAAATAGTATTTAACTCAGGGGGGGGGGGGCCACCTATACACATTACTTGCCAATTTACCACAAACTAATTTTTATAGTAAAAGCAGGATAAAAATCTCTTAAGCAGTTATGCTTTTGTCATGTATTTATTATAAGTATAGGCTGCAAATGATTTGAGTATTTGGGACAAATAGTGGTATGAACGGCTTTTGGCAGCTAGTGCTTTTAGATTGAATTCAGTTCCACCGTATAAAAAACTTGTCCAGATTAAAAACCTGCACTGACTGTATTTCTGCTCAGGATTTGTGTGTGTGTGTGTGTGTTTGAACTCATTTTAGATCAACGCTGGCAGCAACGCTGTCAGAGCAGCTTAATGTCTTCAAACATTTCATATGCCTGAAATAATTCAAGTGGGAAAAGGTTTGACCATTCACTTATCCAGAGAGCTTCATCCACAGAGCATGTTTTCTGCTTAGGAATGAAAGTCCATCTGACTGAACATCTTCTGTGTATACAAGGAGTTGCCGTTAATATGCAAAATGGCCAAAAGTATTTGTTGGGTTTAAACCCTTGCATTATGTTCCGGAGAGACTTTCCACTGCATGTTGATCAATGATGCAGGGATTTGGATATATTCAGTATCATCTAATCTGATAACATCTAATAACATTCACTTTCAGTTGATCTCAGCGGTGTTCAGTGGGGTTCAGGTTAATTGGCATTAAAGAGCCCGGAAAAGCCTATTCATTACAATGCTGTCCAGATATTTTCCATTATACAGTGCAAATGCAGTCAGGCAGCAAAATCTTTTGCATTTGTCGTCTGTCAGGCTGTTCTTGCAGCTTGGTTGCGTCAAGTCTGGTTATGTGGGTTCTCTGCAGGAAATATAATATTTCCCAATGCCAAGGAATGGGAATTAGAAAAAGAAATTTGCAAAGTAACATTTTCATATTTGTAAAGTCTGGGTTGACAATCAAATGTGCATATTTATGCAGTTAATAAAAATGAATTGGACAAGAACAGCAATAACAAGCATGCAACCTGTTTTAATAATTGCCTATTTGCAAATGGTTCTATGTATCTATCTGCTCTGGTTTTTCCAGCAAAACTTTGTCTATGAAATTTCATGCATACAGTTGTGGCATTAAATACTATAAAACATATTCATATTGCAAAAGTGATATTAAAGGGATAGTTCACCTGATAGTGTCTGTTTTTTATCCATGCAATGGAAGTAAAAGGTTGTGCAATGTTGTTTTGTTTGCTCTGACATAATTTATATGCTAGTATATTCTTAAATTTGACTTTGACTAACAAATGCCTTCAGAACGAGAATGTCATACGAGGAAAGAAAAGTGATTTCATGAGAAACACTACTAAAACAAACAAAAATTATAAGACTGAAATCTCTCAGATGCAGAAACTAAACCCTTTGTGTAAGTTTTTGTGACTGTACAGAGCACATGCATATTTAAAGAGGCCTTTTATGATTGGTTCTTTGTTGAAAAACCACATTTGAGCACCGTGTTGCTTCACTGGCAGTGTCATTCGGGGTTTGCAACACATAAAGTGTAGCGTGAAACACCCTTTTGATTTCTAAAAGCATCATTTTCCAGCCTTCCGTCACCTGCACTCGAATGTGCAACCCTAAAACAAAGAGCATTTGCATTCATACTCAAACTCTACAGAAGGCTGGGCTTTATTCTTGAGTTTTTATCAGATGATATGTCCAGAGTACCTCATGACCAATGTTCCTGGACTAAAGTCACACAGCTTGGCCGGCTCGATGTGGTTTTCGTCCCAGCTGGTCAGTTGGTAAAGTGGTTTTGGACGCTGTCCACTTTGTTTCTGAGCGCCGCGCAGCTGCTCTCTCTAGTGAAGCTGTTTCCAGCCTCCTATCCTGGCTGAACACTCTCTAGCATGTCTTCTATCAGCGCGGAGCAGTTGTCTTCATGCATGAGAGCACATCTAGTGTACAATAGGAGGGTTCGCTTTGACGAAAGCCCTGTTTATGACTCTCTCAGAGGATCTGCGGCCCGCTATACATCACACACACACACACAAACCTCAACATGCACTAAACAAGTCTTAATTTTTTTTTAATGGAACAGATTATTAAGCCTTAGACAAAATGCATGTTTTTTGTTAAGCATCATATTTCATCCATCAGGCTTTTCTGGTTAATATAGTCTGATACAGTGAGAATATGATGGAAAAATAGCTCAATTTTATTCAGAGACTCAAACTGAGCAAAACATGCAATTTGGTGCAGATGCTGATATTTATATGATGAAATTCTGATGCTTGTAATGTAAATCAATGAGATATTTCTAACAGTAGAGCAGATACTGACATAAAATGATATAAATCTCAGTCGTCGCTCTATATCTCCAATAATCTGTCTCAGTGAGATGAGATTGAAATGATCCAAACATATAATGCAGTGATTGAGAGCTGAAGAAATAACCGTGAGATGTTCTGGAGGCTTGTGAAGATCATTCCTCCGCTGAAGAACAGTGAAAGTAAAGCTTCTGGAAACAAACGCTCCTCAAAAGATCCTGAGGATCAGATTTGAGACTCTAAAACATGATTGATGGAGAATCAAGTAAAGCTGAGCTGCTTCAGTGCAGTAAGTGTTCATCTGGAGATATTACTGACGTTATTCTGATGCTTCCTTGATCAAAATCAGTCCAGATTTGACAGCAGAAAGACACGTGAAGCTCCAGCTGAAGCTGGACGTTTGTACAATTATAGTAAAAGAGCTTTTACTGGATAAAAAAAAAGTGTAAACTATCAATCAGACGACAGAAAGCATGCAGTAGATTGTATGTGAGACGTTTAACAGCAAAAACTACCTTTTAGAGAACATGATTCCTATTATGACTCTTATGATTATAAAATAAAAAAATTACTCTAGAACAGCAAAAGTCATTTAAAAGAAAAACAGATTTCCTTTCATTTGCAGCAATTTTGCAACATGAGGCTCTTTTAGAGATACTCTAACACAATATCCGATAGGATTCTAGGAAAGATCATTCTGGATAAACTGCAATTCTTGCAGGACGTTTTAAGGCATCTATCGTGTCTTTCACTTTCCAGTATTCATGACAAAAGGCCTGGCACTCTGTTGTCCGGCCCTTATGGACCGATTGAATGCCAAAGCACATGAACGACTGCATTCATCATGATTCTGAACCATGTATGAGTCTCTAGGGATCCTCAAATCACTTCATCCAGCAGTATAGCGTGTCAATCTGCCATCAGATGCCTCCAAAGCTGCTCTTCTATTGTGTGTGCAGCACTTTATTCTCCCAAGGGTTGATTTTACACAGAGTTAAATTTCATTTATTTGTATTTTTTGTTCTTTATTCATATTTGTTATATGAAGGTCACACTAATCTCTTATAATGCCTTTTACATATATATGTTTATATCATTCTACTCTTGTCCCAGTGCCAGACTTTGAATCTTACAATATGAAAATATTAAATACATTTTTTAAATAATCCTAAATCATGTCAGTATTTATTTATGCATGTATTGTCCACTGTTGGACATTATTAGCAAACAAATAAAACCAAAAGTGCCCAAATTTTAAGAAATGCCCAAATACGAGTTGATTTATTTTTTTTGCTGCTTTTTTGCCTCCAGACTGCACACAACTTTGTATATAATATTTGTAACATTTATCCATGAATTATTAGAAAGCATAAATGCTAAATAGGGTCAGCAACACTAAATGCATGTGCACACTACATATTTTTTCCTGAGTTGAAGCACATTTTTCAGCGGTTGATCATGTTTTATTCATGGGCCGATAGAAATGAATATATTTTTGATGAAAAATCTCTTTCATGCCCCTTAATAAATCATTACTCTAAAAGCTTGAGGAAAACCAGTGCAACTGAGCAGAGAAATGCTGCAGTGACCATTACGTTAATATATGACAAATTATATTCTGTTAATAATTTGATTACTGTTAGTATTTTTAGTTTATAAAATATACTTTAATTATTACTTTAATGTATTAAATATATACTATTTTTAATTGTCATAAATGTGTATATAACGTTAAAAAAATGTTATTGTAGATGTTAAATCTAGGTGTTCCCTACTTTTTTCATTAAAATAAAAAGCTACTCTAATCTCTACACTTTCTTAGTCTATTTGAATTCTAATCATCTATATTTAAGCTTCTTTTTAAAAAAAAAAGTTTGATATTTTTTTATTCTATTTTTTCTATTCTCTTCTATCCTACTTGTTTTTCTGTGTGTGTTGGTGTTGTATATTGTATATATACATCCACCTACACTACATTATACGTATACTGCGTTAGGCTAACAGAGACTTAACTTAAATATTGTTGATTTTATTGGCCTCTTTGTAAGTCGCTTTTGTAAAAGCGTCCCTAAATGACTAAAGTAAAATGTAAAAAAAAAATATATATATATATATATTTTGGCCACAAAATATTGCACCACAGTAGTACCATGGTATTCTTTACAGTCCATTAAAGCACCAAATAAATACCAACCGATACCATCATTGTACTATAGTATAACCACAGTATGCAGCTGATTTACTTTGAAACGATGTTTCACTCACTCAGAAACTACAAGTAAATTTCACAATTAATTATGGAAAAATGGTAATACATTGAATTTGTGTAGGATAAAAGTGTAAGAAAATAGGATTTTCCTGTAAAAACTAAAAATGTACAGCACTTAATCTTTGTTTTATTTACAACTTTTTTCTATATTCCTGTCTTATTCTTTTACTGTAACACCTGTTAAACGTGTTTACTGAAGTCTCGATGAAGAGTCTCCCCTTTCACTGTTTAAATATCGACTGACGGTCGGCTGGTGTGTGTTTTTCCAGATTGGTGTGAGAGGAAAACTGCAGACTTCTCCAAGGAAAATGCTAAACACTGCTCTGAGTGATGAGGAGAAGGGCATTCAAGACAAGGAAAGCAAGGAAGAGTCCATTCTGGCAATGCTGGGAATCATTGGGACAATCCTCAACCTCGTCGTCATCATCTTCGTCTACATCTACACCACCCTGTGAGATCCACTGGAACTCTGATTGGCAGTGAGATTCTGGCACGGAAAAACCAGGCTTGTTCCACCAGGGGATCATGGGAATACAGACACTGCTGCGACGGAGTCACACATCCAGAGGGAAAAACACGGAGAACAGATTCCCTTCAAACACAGACTACATAAGGAACTACATTGGCTGTAAATATGCATGTTATTTCCATATTCCCATCCGTTTCCGGCAGGCAGCCGTCCCGGATCCAGAGACCCAGGAGCGTTTCTATGCATGGCTCAGTCCACCGGACGTTCTCATTCAGACCCATCAGAGGTTTTTAATAGTAAACATGCTGTGACGTTTCTTACAAACTCCTGCAGGCGACAGTTTCAGGTTTCTACTGTATTTAAAACACTGCTGTTTACAATAAATTGCTTATTATTAGACCTGAGCTTTAAAATAGACTGAATTTTGTCATGAGCATTTTAACACATACAGTACATATGTACAGCATTCAGTAGTTCGGCTGTAAAACGTGTCATTTTGCTAGTTTTGCGGTGCATTTAATTAAATGAATTAATTAGTTATTTTTGTGCGATCTTGTTCAGTATCGTTTTGTGCGGGCTAAAGCAGTTTTAGGACAAAGGTGTTTCTTATGTATGTTCATTTTAAATATTTAACTCCCATTGTTTTGAATGAGAGAAATCTTTGTTTACTCAAACAGACAGACTGTTCATCATACGTACAGACAGTGTTGCCTTAAGAATGATCCACACGTTCATATCTGCATAATTTCAGAAAATATTTAGTTGCTTATTGATGCACAGAAGCATAAAAGGCCACAAAAGCATATTATTTTATAAATGAAAGGAAACTGGTTTTTTTCTATGTTTTGCCCTAATACCAACATGAGACTGTACTAATGTTAATAAAAGCACAAGAATATGTGCAGAAAGAATGAATGTACATTATGCGAGTAAAGTACATTTCTGATAATGCGACAGAAAGCATATGAAATCCAGTTGTCAGTGCATAAAGTGCCTGTGTTTCTGCAAGATATTTTACTGTATATATCTCACTGTATATTATTAATATGATGAGTCTAATAGTCTTACAGTAACAGTGGTTTTCCGATCTAACAAAGTTAATAGTGATATAATAATTTTATGGCTGATCATCAGATTTTAAAGGAGCACATTCATTGACAGACTCTCTTGGTTGTGTGGTCATGTTATCATGTTAATATTGAATTTTGGTTGACTTTAATTTCATATCTATGGGGACAGAATGGTTCACTGTTACAGTAATACTCCTTTGTACATGGGCAATCTTCGTCTAAAACTATTTTATGTATTTAAACATGTAATATTGCTACTGCTGATTTAGTAAAGACTGATAAAATTATTGAAAAATGTTCTTGTTAAGTAAATTGACTTGCTCGTTTCTTTATCAAACTGGATTTTGACAGAGTCAAACCCCATCTGGTTTTATTCAACTTTTTTTGTAAATCCACTGTACGGATCGGCTGTAGCTAACTGCATTTTGTGTAATTATGGGATGGACGTCATGCACGGTTGCCTAGCGACAAGTACTTTATAGAGCAATTTCCAAAAGTTGAGTCCTGTTTGAGTTCAAGGACTCGACTTCTGAGCATCATCTGAACGTTTCAATGCAAAGATGAAGTCATTCAAGTCGTGTGACTTATGTCAAATCTAAAATCTAATTGAAAGAATGGACCACAACAAACCTCTTTATGTTATACGTGTGTCAATTAGGGATTTTTAAAAGTGTGCTGGAACCAAGCTTTTCAGAGAAAGACAGACAGACAGAGGCGAGAGATCTAAAACACAGCTGAACGTCTCTCAAGAAGTGAAATGATGCAGTCGAGCGAGTAAACAATGCGTTTTGAAGATTCACAGCTGCAGAAATACAAATGAGCCCAGAAGCCTTTTTCTCAGGCTTTGTTTTACCTGGATAAAGAGCATCCAGATGCTAAACAGACAGAAAACCTTCAGAGTCCTCATTCTGCAGAGGCTTGCTCAATAAACAACTGTTATCGTGAACAAACAACTGAATCAAAAACTAGTTTCTGCAAGACTTTCACACATAAGACATAGAACTTTTAGGTTACAAATACAATATAGATATATAAATATTAGACGATAACTGTTAATACATGATATTCTTCAAACGGTGCCAGTAGTAATGCTCTATTTCTAGGCTTACGATGCTTTTGGGAAACACAGCCCTGATTGATTCAGTTCAGCAAACAATTTGACAGGCTGATTCAAAATGGTAAATGATTCATTCGGGAATCAGACTACATTGGTTTGCACCTTTTGATTCACTAAAAGAACCGGACTACGCTGTTCACGAGAAAGAACTCAACAGAAAATGCCACTGCTGAAACTTTGAATCGGATGTAACTGAAAAATGACTCGAGGTTCAATGAGAGTTGTGAACTTAATTATGGCTATGGACAATTCACAGACTGAAACCACTGAATCAGGAGCAGGTTTGAGGCTGTTTCATGAATTGTTTTGACTGACCCATTAAAAAGAACTAGTTCAAAAATAGTAGTTAAAAAATAAAAAGGTAATTGTGAGTTTTTATCTCACAATTTTTTTATTTTAAAAAAATTATAAAAAGGTAATTGCAACTTTTTATCTAACAATTCTGACTTTTTCCTTGCAATTGCAAGTTTATATGTGACCCTGGAGCTCAAAAGCAGTGTTAAGTCGCTGGGGGATATTTGTAGCAATAGCCAACAATACATTGTATGGGTCACAATTATACATTTCTCTTTTATACCAAAAATCATTAAGATATTAAGTAAAGATCATGTTCCATGAAGATATTTTGTAAATTTTCTACTGTAAATATATCAAAACTTAATTTTTGATTAGTAATATGCATTGCTAAGAACTTAATTTGAACAACTTTAAAGATGATTTTCTCAATATTTAGATTTTTTTGCACCCTCAGATTCCAGATTTTCAAAAAGCTGTATCTCAGCCAAATATTATCCTAACAAACCATACATCAATGGAAAGCTTATTTATTCAGCTTTCAGATCATGTATAAATATCAATTTCGAAAAAATTGACCCTTAAGACTGGTTTTGTGGTCCAGGGTCACATATCGCCAATTCTGAATTTTATTCTCAGAATTGTGAGTTTATATCTCGCAATTCTGTAAAAAAAAGATATTAACTCAGAATTGCGAGAGAAAAAGCTAGATAAGTCACAATGATCTTTATTTCTATTTTTTTAAGCTTGTGATGGAAACAAACTTCCATATAAAGTAAATAGATCAAAAAAATAACTATTTATAGTTACACTGACAACATTTAAGAGTGAGCTCCACAAAAAGACACATAATGCAAACAGTCTCAGACGCTGATCTTGTATTCTGTGTAACTCTCACTGCTGATTCCTGCCCGTCTCATTTGCAAAGCGTAATTGACTTCAGGTCATCCAGGTATTTGAACAAAGCCTTTGTTCACTTTTACTTTGTTCCAGGGTAAACACGATCAGCGTCACCACAAACAATGTGGTTAAGAAGATGAAACATCACTTGTGCTTCTGTGCTCGTGTCTAATCTTGTGTAAGAAGGAGAGATTCTGGGCCTGACGCTGCTCATCTCTTGGAGTTGTATTGGAAATCTTTTGTACTATATTGAAAACTCATCTCATCTTTTCACGTCTGGCTCAGGGCCGGTCGTGTCACACCTGTGAGATGATGGAGCTTCTGATTTTCATCAGAAGGACATTACAGTTTGTCCATTGAATCGCTCTGGCCGAGTTAAGGCAGTGAAATGGTTTCGTGGCGAGCCGCGTGTCTTACATACATTTCATGGGTTCTGCACACATTTCATCTCTCAAAACGTATTCAAGCGTTGAAAAATAAATCCTGATCTAAACCAGAGAGACGCTGATACCCATGACCGATCCCAAATCCAACATAAACCTCAGAAGAAGAAAAAGACCAAAGAGGATCTAGGAGATATGAATAATAAAGTGTGTTGTATTTTTATGTTTTTGGAAGAAGATTGAATGTTGGATAGGGGGGAAAAAAGTCAGTTAAGAATTAAAAGTACAGTGAAAACTAATCAACTTACACCTAAAAAAAAAAGCTGGGGCTAATTGCATTCTGTGTAATTATGGGATGCATGGGGTGTTGTGTTGCCTAGCAACAATCAGTTCTGCAAATATGCTATACATACATTCAGATGTTTGGGGTCAGTAAGATTTTTAAACAAATTAATATTTTGACATCAAGGATCCATTGCATTAATCAAAAGTGCAAGACTGCAATTTAATGCAGTCTTGGTGAGCAGAAGAGACTTCTTCAAAAACATTTTAAAATCTTACCGACCCTAAATAGTAGTGCATATTTACAAATAAAAATATATATATGTAAAATGGACTGAAAAGTAATAAATGTGTTAAAAACAAAAATGAGCCATGAATTTATCTTGAAAAAAATCTAGAATGCATTTGTGGAATGTTTCTTGCATAAAGCCACGAGTGACACAATGACCTGCTCTGCTTACTGCAAATGTACGATAAATATTAGGGCTAACAGCTGAAAATCATATTTCCTAAGATGCCAAAAATAGAAGCACTGACCCTCTTCCAGTCGGATCCCTGTCGTGTTTTCTGGTTTGTTTTTCTCTCTCTTTCAGCGTGACCGTCGCCTCCTTCCTCCTCGTCATTCTGACCTCTGACACTGATGGGGAGAAATGACAAGAAAGCAAACACATGGATGTCTGTTACATCAGACCTGACAGGTGTTTACACTGCAAAAAAATATTTCATCTTGTTTTCCAGTACAGATATCTCAACTTTCTTAAATCAAGATACATTTACTGGAGAAGCAAAATTATATGTGACCCTGGATCACAAAAGCAGTGTTAAGTCGCTGGGGGATATTTGCAGCAATAGCCAAAGATACATTGTATGGGTCAAAATTATAGATTTTTCTTTTATGCCAAAAATCATTAGGATATTAAGTAAAGATCATGTTCCCGTTTAGAATTTTGTACATTTCCTACTGTAAATATATCAAAACTTAATGTTTGATTAGTAATATGCATTGCTAAGAACTTCATTTGGACAACTTTAAAGATGATTTTCTCAATATTTAGATTTTTTTGCTCCCTCAGATTCCAGATATTCAAATAGTTGTATCTCAGCCAAATATTGTCCGATCCTAACAAACCATACATCAATGGAAAGCTTATTTGTTCAGCTTTCAGGTGATGCATTAATATCAATTTCGAAAAATTGACCCTTATGACTGGTTTTGTGGTCCAAGGTCACATATATGTATTCAGATATTAAACTCATCTACATCTTGAATGTCCTGAGGGTGAGCATATTTTCAGCAAATGTTCATTTTTGGCTGAACTATTCCCTTAAGTCTTGCTTTCTGAAAAAATTTACCAAAATGAAGTGAGTTTATGCTTCCCTGCTTTCCCTTCTGAATTAAATCATGGCAGATATTTTTTCTTGTTTTAAGACAAAAATACTAAATAGGAAAATCATATTTGCAGTGTACAAATCAATGATAGATGTAGCAGTAGCTTTGGTTATATTTTAAACGTTAAATATTAAAAATGACTTTTTCCATCTTTTATATCAGTGGTTTTCAACCGGTAAATTATAAAAAAGCAAATAATAAAATGCAACTAAGAAAAAAAAACTGTAGTTTATGTAGTAGAGTCATTTGTGATTGTTTATAGTCAGTAAAGTGATGCACAAAGTCTGACACAAATGTTGATTAACTTTAAATAAGATGCACAAATGCTGAAGACACGAAGCAGACAAAAGATGTTTGCAGAGCAGATGTTTGGCTGCTCACACATCTGACTCGTCTGATCCATCAAACTCAAGCTAAGTGACCTTGACTAAATGAGTCTGGCTTTGAGCGCCAGCGCAGGCTTGCTATGGAAACAGTTTGCATAATCTTATGGGAGCTCTTGTGTTGTGCTTGACGTTTGGACAGTGATTAATTATGTTAATATTTACTCACAGAAAGTTGAGCTTGATTTCTCGCCCGCTTCTTTCACTTTTGTTCTATTCAAATTTATTCATTCAAATTTATTTGTATAGCGTTTTTTTTAATTTACAATAAACATAATTTCAAAGCAGCTTCACAGAAAAATATGATGTTTCATATTTATATAATACATGCTTTATGCCTTGTAGTCACATTTATTAAAATAGTGTTGGATGATAATATAGTTTACATTTTGCGATGATATAAACAATCAAGCAGTTGTGATTTGCTGTATTGGCCTGTGTTTACGTATAGTATATGTTCACAGATAAAGTTGGACATATTTATACACCCAACTTTATATAAAGAGTTGGGCAAAAATATATTTACCTTTTGAAAAAATTCTAAAACATAACTAACCTAAAATAAATAATAATACTAACATAAAACAATTAACAAATTTTAAATCATGATAAACAAGAAATAAAAGTTAACGATAAAAAACAAAAAAATTTAATAAATAAAATAAAAAAATATATTTTTTTTTTGTTACAGCTGATATTTGCCTGTATTATTTTGAGCATGTTTGTATTTTTTTGCAGATAAGTGGACATTTTCTATAATGAGTGTGTATAATATAGTTACATTTTGTGACAAAATATAATAATAATAGTATATTTTAAAGATTAATACAAAATTAAAATAATGATGGCAAAAATAAAATAAAGCTTTTTTGTTACAGAAGCTTACATGGATTATTGCATAATATTAACATTATAGGCTATCTGTGGTATCAAATATATATTTTAAAAAATCTGATATGATGACCTTCTGTACATTAACATCAGAGAAAAGTTTATCAAAATTCACATTTTTCTAAAGTTTTTTTTGTAAATTTGTGCATTTACAGACAAAAACGTATCAAAAAACACCATGGTATTTATAAGTATCAATATAATTTTATGCCATGTTTATTCCATGGTAATCTTTGCAATGCAGTGGAATACCATATACTCATTATTCAGTACTGTGGAATATATATTTAACAACCCTAAAAATATTTAGATTTTGTGATGCCTCTAATTGGTAAAACCAAAAGCCAAACCTCTACAGATTACGTCACAAAAAACACCTAGAGATTGATTGTATTAAATTGACACGCTGACAGCACATCACTGCTGATCGGCATCACAATGAAACGTTTTCTGTCATTTCAGTGGAATATTGATTTGTTTTCTCAGCAATCTTCAACAAAACAAAACATGCATTTGAAATAAAACCACACGATTCCTAAAGCTTTGGCGGACACGTGCACAGAAATCGCATGCAACCTGGAAAATCACCTTTATTTTGCGAGATGAAGCTGTAAATAACACTGGCTCTGGCTGTAAGCCACGTTGTAATGAGGCCAGCAGCCCTGGCCCAAAGAGAACAACAGCCGAGTTTAAGACGCTATTCAACGCATTCTGGCCGTGCAATGAGTGCGATTTAAAAGAGCAAACGTCTTACTTTGAAGTGTCACACTGATTCACAGGCTCTGCTTTCACACACACACTGTTGATTCTGACTGCAAACACATCTCCTGGCTTTAAAGAGTTGAGTGTGTGTGTGTGTGTACTGGTTTATATATCCTGGTGGGGACATAAACCTGACTACACACAGACTCATGGGGACTCGTGTCACGGTGGGGACCTAAATTGAGGTCCCCCACGGGTAAAAGGCTTATAAATCATACAGAATAAGTTTTTTGAAAATCTAAAAATGCAGAAAGTCTCCTGTGAGGGGTAGGTTTAGGGGTAGGGTTGGTGTAGGGCAATAGAATATACGGTCTGTACAGTATAAAAACCATTACACCTATGGAGAGTCCCCACAAGGATAGCTGACCAGACTGTGAGTGTGTGAGAGAGAAAGTGTGTGTGAGTGTGAGTGTGTGTGTGTGTGTGGTGGTGTGTGTGTGGTGTGTGTGTGTGTGTGTGTGTTTGTGTGTGGTGTGTGTGTGTTGTGTGTGTGTGTGTGTGTGTGTGTGCACTCCCTCATGCTGGAGGGCCTTCCCCACCGATGGGAAATCACTGCACCGGTTTTGGTTGGCTTCATCAATATTTCAGCTGTTCAGACAATAGTGAGACTGATGCAACATGTTCACAAACACAAACCATAACTCAAACTAAATAAACACGTTCAAACATGTCATGCACTTGAGCAGGAAGAGTCTTCAATTTCAACAGTACACTGTAAAAAATGAGTTTATTGGAGAATGTTTGACAGGATTTTTTTTTTTTTTTTTTTTTTTTACTTTTAATATCCAACTTATATAAAGAGTTGGGCACATACACGTTTAGTGATTTAAAAAATATTGAAGTAAATAAAATAAACAAAAAAATAAAAAGAGACAGATCAGCTGTTTCTGGAATTTTGAGTCATACACTCTAAAACATGCTGGGTTAAATACAACCCAGTGCTGGGTAAAATAGGGACAAACCCAGCAATTGGGTTATTTTGACCCAGCGGTTGGGTTACTACCCAGCAGGTTGGGTTAAACATTTAACCCAACCGATGGATCAAAACAACCCAATTTGTATTTGTATTTAACCCAGCATTTTTTAGAGTGTACTGTCAGCAAGCTTGCAGGAATACATGACGACGAGGAGAGTTCAAACACAGAGTTTAATGAAGATCCACAGAAGGGTCTGGCTGTGTTGTGTTCTCTCCAGACCTCCCTCCAGTCTAGTCCTGTGGTGTCTGGGAGGTCAACGGGACGATGATAGTTCACCCCATCCAGAACAGCTGACGGCGAGACAGATGAAACTCATCATATATGCCAGCAAACTGCAAACTTAACTGTATAATCCAGTCTTCTGAGCTCTCTTGGTCCATCAAAATTATCTACATTTTTTTCTAAAGTATTTTTGTGCATTTACAGATGAAAAAAAAAAGTATTACTATGGTATTAATTCCAGCAATTGAAACATTACACTGTAAAAAATGTAAGTTAATAATAAAATAAATATTGGAGTATGTTTTACAAGATTTCAGTTTTTCTATTTCAAAATTCCATTTCTGAATCAGCGTTATTTGCTGTTCTTTGAAATGATTTGTGCAATTTACTAAATTTATGAGAAAAATAATTGTCTACTTTTTTTCCATGTACTATAGAAATATTTTTAACTTAGATTTTTGTAAAGAAAAAAGCCATCTGTGGCTTAGTGACAATGCAATATTTAAATCCCTTCATGCATTGTATTGTTAAGGTAATTTATACATTATATAATTTATACAATGTTACATAATTTATAATATTTTTACAGAGTAGCAAAAACAAATCTTCTATTTTGATTGTGATTAGCTATTCTTAACATGCATTTTTCATGTCAAATCAGGAGGAAAAACACAGGAATATGTGTTTCTCATCATCTAGAATAAATCCCATTCACATAAATCTTTTGAGTCACTTCTAGATAAATAAAGTACTCTTGACATCTAGTGGACAAAACAGAGATCACAACAGGTTTTTAACCATCTGATTTTCCTTGTATGATAAAACTGCTTTAAAATCCTGTGAATTATTGTGAGAATTTATTAATTACAGAGTCATTCATTCAATCACTTATTGTTATTATTCTTTGATGACCTTTATTGCATTTCATACACTGAAAATAAAATGGTATAGGATTTAAACAATTCACTCAGACTTTGCTAAATTTCAGTATTAATTACAAAGAAACGGCATTGAATTAAACATGCAATTATGAAGTGGAAAGACTTTTTATTGCATGTGAGTGAGTGAGTGAGTGAGTGAGTGAGTGAGTGAATATCCTAATAAAAGGAAAAATAAAAAAGGAAACCCCTCCACAATATTGGTGCATATATACACAGTTGTTCCATGCGCTCCGCTAAACCCTCTGCATGACATCCAGACAGCAGTTTAAACTTCATCTGTGTAGAAACATGATTTCTCTATAATGCATGCATTGACTCATTTGTATTCACCCACTGAGAGATAAAACATTCACACGCAGCACGTCGCTATTTACCCATCCGATAACATGAAGGACAATCTTATTCATTATCAGAGTGTAAAACTGGAGGATGTCCTGGGGATAGAAATTATTCTTCCTCTAATCCGTTGATAATTTATGCAATAACTGCATTTTATCAACTTGTCATGCAACCTCAATGAGCACAATTAATGTGAATATTCAGTTTTACAGCTCTAGAATCAATGATTTCCAAACCAAAGGAGAATATACAGCATGCATTATATTTTCTTCACTCAGCTTGATGTGTTGTATTTGTATTAACTTAATGCATACTTAAACACTTAATATTTGACAAGTTGACAATACATTTTATTGACCCAATCACTTAAAGTTATTTTCAATATCTTTATAAAAATAAGATACACTGGAAGCGTAGAAACTGTCACTGTAAAACTGATTTGTTGTACTGCAACAACTTTGTCAAATAAATTTAGATAATGTTATTCGGATAACAATACTTTGAGTTGAGGTAGAAAGACTGAAACAGTATTTTCTTGTAAAACATACTCCAATAATCGTTTTATTTACAACTTCGAAAAATCATTTTTCAGTGTAAACGTACTTTCAATTTCTCAGTACCAAAGTTCATGTTCATTTAAACTAATTTGACTTTTCTTAGCTCAACCACATACAGAATTTTTTTTGATTGTTTGTTGCAACCATATCAAATTGGCAGGGGAAAAAAATGTAAAACACAAAAATAGCAAATAACATTTCCGAAAATACATCTAAATAAAACACCGAAACTACAAATAAACAATTAAATACAAACTACACTGAAAAAAAAAAAAACACTTTTCATGCTGCAATTATTTGTGAAATTTCATAGAAAAATTCTAAGAAACGGCAAGTAACATTGAATTACACATTCAATTTTAAAATGGAAACACTGAATTTCATGTTTAATTCACTGTTACTTTCCATTTCTTTGTAATTCTTTGTGAAATTTACTAGCAATTTCTGAGTGAATTTTCAAATTCCTTTTATATTTTTTTCAGTGCAGCATTTATGGGAAACAATGATTTTAGCAGCCCACCTCTGAGTTTCCATGCAGGCTGTTTACTTGAGCAAACCTGTGTGAGATGACCTTATCAAAATGACATCTGCAAATACACATTGACAGGCCTTTAGAAAGCGCTAAGCTAAAGCTCGCTCAAATCAAGCCCCGATTCCATCAGACTGCGCACAATGTGCATCTGAGCCATAAGAGAGATCAAATCAATATTTCCCCCTTAAATATTTATGTTGTTCAGAAACATGCAGTAACTAGTGCACATGACAGAAACGGTTAAACTTGCTCTGGTTGAGGTCAAGATCAGGTTGCGTGAGGTTTCTGCTCGTTAGCACTATGTGTTTGGGGAAAGTAGCAGAACACAGTTTGTTTTTTTCCAGGGATCGCTATGGAAGTGCATCCATAAACAGTAAAAGTGCTCAGAGAACCAAATTTCACAGCGAGGCTGAGAGCGAACGCCGGCGGTCCTGAAATCATGATGCTCAGCGCATTAAATATGAAGACGGTACAAGACAGCCGTCCTGGATTTCATGTTGTCTGAGGACGCAAAACAGACAGACAAGAGGAAGTGAAGTGCAATGCATTTGCATTTGCATGAAAATGAGTCTCAGACAATCATACATAATCAATGCAATCAAATAAAGTTCAAAATGAGGCATTATTCATTTATCATCTTTAAGGGAATAGTTCACCCCAAATTGCAAATGTGCTCACCCTCAAGTCATCCAAGATGAGTTTGTTTCTTCATCAGATTTAGAGAAATGTAGCATTGTATCACTTGCTCTGCAGTGAATGGGTGCCGTCAGAATGAGTCCAAACAGCTGATAAAAACATCACAATAATCCACAGCACTCAAGTCCATCAGTTAATGTCTTGAGAAGACAAAAGCTGAAACAGATTCATTAAGACATTAACTAAAATAGAGTCCATAAAGTCCATAATCCATAATAACTCTTCCCTCAGTGAAAAAGTCCATCTCCTGTTGTCTCTCACATCAAAATCCAGCCACATATTTGTTTAGAGCTGTTTTGGCTTGTAAACGGTGCTTGATCTGTGCAGATTTCTCTCCTGATTCAGACCAGATGACTTTTTCACTGGAGGACGCGTTATGGATTTGTGGATTACTGTGATGTTTTTATCAGCTGTTTGAAACAAGCTCATCTAAAATCTTGGATGACCCGAGGATGAGGACACTTTAATTTTTGGATGAACTATTCCTTTAACACAAACCATGCTGAATGAGTTACGCACTGACATTTAATACAGATGAGCAACAGTAATAGAGATGCAATTACATTTTTCTAATATGGCTAATTAAAAATAACCTCCACTTATTTATAATGTCTTTAAGCATTACTAAAAGCAGAAGGCTTAAAAACAGATTGATCACTATCAATTTTTCTAAATTTCATTTAAAAACATCAGAAGGCAAGAGTGCAGCACTTTATAATCAAAACACCACTTATCTAATGGCATCATTTACAAAAATAAGCCATGTTTGTATTTCATAAATACAGGATATGTGCAATCAAATCACTAAATGAGAAAACACTGAACGTCTTTTGTTAGTTTTCACTAATGGGATTGAATTCAGCATCCTTTGGGAAATCAGATGAGAAAGTGGGACTTTAAAGTCCCTGCCACCAATTACATGAGTAAACGTCCCCTAAACACACAACCACCCAATCAGATGAGATGAGGACGTTATGATGTCAAAATGACAAACTGAGAAGTTACACTGAGAGAAAAAAAAGAAAGAAAGTGTAAAGTCTCATTTAAAGTGTTTTTTTTTATATATACTGTATATTGGTCTAGTTGAAATTTATAGATTAAACCTGTTTGTCTAAAAGCAAATAACTCTTCCCATAGAAGAAAAAAAGAAAAGAAACCATTGACTAGCAAAAAGTTTTTAGTGAACATCCTCTATTTTTATTTTTTTAAATGGTGAAATTAAGTTGTATAAAGAAATGAAAGAAAAAAAAACACACACCACTTTACTTTGTGTGAACATTGCCTATGGGAATTTTTTTATTTTTTTTGGATGAATATTAAATAATGTAGGGTTTGAACCAAACCGTAAATATAATTTGACAAAAAAAAAAAGTGAGGATGTAAAAATATTGGTCCATTTTTTTGTTGGTGTCAGTGCTGACCATCAAAAGTATAAACCCACTCAGAGAGAAAGAAGGTCCCAAAACTTTGGATAACTTAATGCAAACATCATTATCATGTTTTCATTTCTATGTAACTAGTACCATCAAATAGAATAGCAACTGACTAAACGGTTGTAAAGTTTATAAAAGCGTCCGCTAAATGCATAAATGTTGCAGGAACAGAAGGAAAAGACTCGGAGGGAACATCAACAAAGTCTTTATTCACAGATGATTCAGAGAAGCAAGGTGGTAAACAGGTGAGTATATAACTCTATGAAGATAGATAGCACCTACACTCTTATAAATAAAGGTGCTTCGCGATGCCATAGAAGAACCATGGTTCCCTTTCAGTCAATCACTCTCGACGTCACGTCGTAGGACCGACGAAATTGGGATCTCGCTTAGAGGGACCAATCTACTTCGAGTGTAAAATAAACAAGCCAATGACAGTTGGCGTGCATTATGCATCCAGGGCTGTGATCACAGCGTGGGATAATAGGAGCAGGTTGCAGGCATATTCAGCTTTTCGCTTCGGAGCCGAGCGATTACATCGTTCTGCTCCTGACTACTCTAGTGAGAGAAGAAGACTGAATGAGTTCAGCGTGCTTTTGGAGAGCTCTTCGTGTTGGCGGACGGTGGTTTCAGCGGTGGTGGTTTCCCGTGTCGGGTGGTTTGCACACATCAGGCTGCACTACCCCCTGTTTGTGTTGCAAATGATCATCTCCCCTGTGCGCCTCAGCACGCTAAAAGAGCTTTTTCCCCTAAAAGAGCAATTTCGGGTGCGTCTTTCTAAAGACGACGTTGCTTGGAAAAAACTTGACGTTACGTCTTTATAAAGAAGATGTGGGTCTTGCTATAGACAACGCATCAACTGGGCGTTTTTGGATGCGGTCGTTACCTAGCGCTGGGTGATGGTCACGATCGCTGACTCACATGTCTGGGCATGAAGCACGCTGAGGTGACTTTCATGGATGACTCATGCTCCCATTGCAGGGGCATGACCATCTCGGAGTTGCGGACCGGACTCCGTTACCTGCAAGGGGGCAGAGTGCCCGTGCCACCGCCTAGATCTGGGGTTCCCTCTGGTGGCAGCCAGGGGCGTCCTTCTAGCGGTGGGCGGACTGGTCTTACGGGCACGGTGAGGAATTCCCCTCCGGGGATGCACAAGCCCGCCGGCACTTCGAAACCAGCGGAGCTCTCAAAAAAGAGCAGGCTGGACCCTCCCGGGGGGTTACCACCTGTTTCTTCCAAGGCTCCCCCCGACGATCGGATGTCGATTGCAGCATCGGAAGGTGAGCCAGAGCTTTCTGGAGAGGAAAATTCGGCTGCGCTGCTCTCCTCCGGGACCGTAGCAATGCCTGGATCGGATCCAGAAAGAATGGCTATGCTTTCCCGGGCCACCGAGAGAGTAGGGCTCGAAGGAAGACCTTTCACAGTGTACCGAGACCCAGGTGCACGGGGGATTTGGTTCCCGGGGTGTCCGCGCGGTTATAGCGCCCGCCTCGGTGGCCTTACTTCCGGGGTGCCGATGAGGAGATCCAACAAGTCGTGGACGCACCCTTTTTACTGCCAGAAAATGATGTGCATGGATCCTACTCCCTCACCCCCCCCCCTCACCACCCTCGATGGTGGGGAGGCTAGGGGGTTACAAGGGTCCCCCGGTGGAGCGGTCGGTTGCGATGCAGTAGTGTCCTAATACCGCCTCCAACCGGCAGGGGGAACCCTGCCTCCCCTCCTGGGTCTGTAGGTACTCGACTGGCCAGCGATGCCTCTTTAGACGGTGGGAGAAGCGAGAAGCTGCCTCCGCCTTACACGCTACGGCGTGAGTGCAAGTGCACCAGGCCAAGGCACTGAGGGACTTGCCCGAGGGTGGTCACGACCCGGAAGTTCACAGAAAACTCAGCACCACGGCAGACCTCGCGCCACGAGCGACGAAAGTTACGACGGCAGGGTATTCGGTCGTGCCATGTCCACTATGGTGGCCAGGAGCGCCATCTCTGGCTGTGTCTGGCCGATATGCGCGAGACGGACAAGACAAGATTTTTGAACGCCCCCGTGTCCCAGGCCGGACTGTCGGCGACACGGTGGAGAACGTGACCAGTGGTTCTCCGCTGACCAGAGCAGACTGAGGCAATCAGGTACATCCTGCCGGCGTGCAGCTTCTGCCGTCGCCGAGGGCGGCCCCCCCTGCCACCGCCAAAACAAGAGCAGAGCTCCTTCGGCCTCCAGCAAAGCTGTGCCGTGGAACCGGTCACAGGGCAGCCGCCCCACCCGTCCAGGCCCCCACCAAACCTGGCAGCAAGCGCAAAAGCAAGAGGCCCTGAGACGGGCGACCCAGAGATGGAGGGACGTGCTCTTCAGGAGATGGTAAGCACACCACTCACTCCCCCGGAGGAGGGCCGGGCGGAGAATCTTTTTCCACCAATGACCTCGGTCGGTGGTACCCAAATACTCGAAAAAAAAAAAGAGCAATTCCTCTATTTCTGGGTACCCAGAGGGGACGGGGGGTTGTGGACGATATAGTACGTATCACAATCACCCTCCTCTCTCGCCAGTGAGCAGCAGTGGACGGATCGGGAGGACGAAGCAATGGACTACCCACGCACCCTCTGCTCCAACGCAGGTCAGTGTTGCACACACTCAGACACCGCCTCGGACCGGCAAAGAGACGCCGGGCCGGGTCCCTGCGTTCTTTCACGCTGCCCGCTGCGGGTACGCCTGTAGTTCCGTTGAGGCCACTAGCGCGGTGTCTGGGAGCCTAGCTTGAGCTACCCAGCCCGTCTCGATAGCTCCTTCGAACCGTCAGGCTCGGCTACGCGATTCAGTTAGCACGGCACCCTCCCAAGTTCAGGGGCGTCCACTTTACGTCAGTGAAAGCGGCAGATGCCCCTGTCTTGCGGGCAGAAATCGCAGTCCTGCTGGCTAAGGACGCGATAGAGCCGGTCCCTCCAGCCGATAGGAGGTCGGGGTTTTACAGCCCTTACTCCATTGTACCCAAGAAAGGCGGTGGGGTGAGACCTATCTTGGACCTGCGCGTCATGAACCGGGCCCTTCACCGGCTCCCGCTCAAGATGCTCACGCAGAAATGCATTTCAGGTGTATCCGTCCCCAAGACTGGTTCGCAGCGATCGACCTGAAGGACACGTACTTTCATGTTCGATCCTTCCGCACCACAGGCCATTCCTGAGGTTTGCATTCGAAGGACGGGCACATCAGTACAAGGTCCTGCCCTTCTGGCTGTCCCTGTCGCCCCGTGTCTTTACGAAAGTTACGGAGACAGCCCTTGTTCCCACGAGAGAGCAGAGCATTCGCATCCTCAACTACCTCGACAATTGGCTCATACTCGCCCAGTCTCAGGATCAGTTGTGTGAGCACAGGGACTTGGTGGTTTCACACCTCAGCTTGTTGGGCCTTCGGGTCAACTGGGAAAGAGCAAACTCTCCCCGACGCAGAGGATCTCTTTCTCGGTATGGAGTTGGACTCGGTTGAACAGACAGCACACCTCACGCAGGAACGTGCTCAGTCGGTGTTGAACTGCTTGAATACATTCAAGAGCAGGACGGCGGTCCCACTGAAATTGTTTCAGAGGCTCCTGGCATATGGCGGCCACGGCGGCAGCCACGCCACTGGGGCTACTCCATATGAAACCGCTGCAGCACTGGCTCCATGGCCAAGTACCGAGGTGGGCGTGGCAACGCGGCACCTTCCGGGTCCAGGTGACACCGGCCTGCCGCCAAACCTTCACCCCGTGGTCAGACCTTGCGTTCCTCCGGGCAGGAGTGCCCCTGGAGCAGGTCTCCAGGCATTGCGGGTTGCACAGGTGCCTCAACCACCGGCTGGGGGGCCACGTACAACAGGGTTGCAGTGTCAGGGGTTTGGACGGGGCCCCAACTGCACTGGCACATCAACTGCCTCGAGTTGCTGGCAGTGCACCTTGCCCTGAGCCATCTCAAAGGGCGCTTACGAGGCAAGCACGTACTGGTCCGTACGGAAAACACTGCGACCGTTGCGTACATCAACGACAAGGTGGTCTGAGCTCCCGAGCTTATGCTTAGGGCAACTCGCCCGCCACCTCCTCCTCTGGAGTCAGAAGCATCTGAGGTCGCTTCGTGCTGTTCACATTCCTGGGCTGCTCAACCGGGCAGCCGACGAGCTGTCCCGAGCTGTGCGCCCGGGAGAATGGCGACTCCATCCCCAGACGGTCCAGCTGGTTTGGGGATGTTTCGGAGCCCCTCAGGTAGACCTGTTTGCCTCTCCAGAAACCTCTCACTGCCAGTTGTCCTTCGCTTGTTCTTCGCTCTGACCGACGGAACACTCGGCACGGACCCTCTGGCACACAGCTGGCCGCGGGGCCTTCGCAAGTATGCGTTTCCACAGTGAGCCTTCTTGCACAGTTGCTGTACAAGGTCAGGGAAGACGAGGAGCAGGTCCTCTTGGTAGCACCATATTGGCCCAGTCGGACTTGGTTCCCAGAACTAATGCTCCTCGCGACAGCCCCTCCCTGGCCGGTTCCTCTGAGAAAGGATTTACTGACTCAGAGACGGGGCACCCTTTAGCACCCGCGTCCAGACCTCTGGAAACATCATGTCTGGTCCCTGGAAGGGACGCGGAGGTTCTAGGTGACCTACCCCAAGAGGTAGTTGACACATCACTTCAGCGAGAGCACCGTCTAAGAAACACGCCTACGCTTGAAGTGGAACCTATTCGTTGAGTGGTGTTCTTCTCACCGATAAGACCCCCGAATATGCCCGATCAGAATCGTGCTGTCCTTTTTGCAGCAAGGGCTAGAGCGAAGGCTGTCTCCCTCCACCCTTAAAGTTCATGTCGCCGCGATCGCTGCTAACCACGACCCCGTAGAAGGGAGGTCGTTGGGGAAGCATGACTTGGTCGTCAGATTCCTTAGGGGGGCGAGAAGGTTAAACCCTCCACGGCCCCCCCTCTATACCCTCTTGGGACCTGAGTCTGGTACTCACGGAACTACAGCAGGCCCCGTTTGAGCCTTTAAAGGCAGTGGAGCTGAAGTTCCTCTCAACGAAGACTTTGCTCCTGCTGGCATTGGACTCTATCAAGAGGGTAGGGGACCTGCACGCATTTTCGGGCAACGATTCGTGCCTAGAGTTCGGGCAGGCTGATTCCCAGGTAACCCTGAGGCACCGGCCCGGCTACGTGCCCAAGGTTCCCGCTACTCCCGTCAGGGATCAGGTGGTGAACCTCAAGCGCTGCCCTCGGAGGAGGCAGAACCAGCCCTAGCTTTGCTCTGTCCCGTACGAGCCTTAAGGTGCTACGTAGACCGAACGCAAAGCTTCAGGACCTCAGACCAGCTTCTTTGTCTGTCAAGGAGGCCGGCAGAAGGGGAATGCCGTCTTTAAGCAGAGGATGGCCAACTGGATTGTGGATGCCATCACCTTGGTTTATCAGGCACAGGGTGTGCCCTGCCCGCTCAGGTTGCGAGCTCACTCAAACTAGAGGGGTGTTATCCTACCGGGCGGTGGTCGTTGGCGCCTCGCTGACAGTTTTGTAGGGCTGCGGGCTGGGCGACCCCTAACACGTTCGCTATATTCTATAGCCTTCGTGTGGAGCCAGTATCCTCTTGTGTTCTCACCTCAAATGGGTAGAAGCTGTTAGAGGCCCCGGCTTCGGGTCGGCTTGGTAAGACTGCTTCAGAGAGTCCATATCGTAGACCCTGTTGAGTTCCTCCGTCCCTCGGCAGCCAGACATGGTGGAGCATCCGGCACCAGGCCCTCACTCGATGAATCAGTGAGAACCAGTAGAGGGCTGGGTTCAATATTTAGAGACCTGAGTGGATCCCATATGTGTAAATTCCACGGTATAGCCTTGAGCCCGTGTTTCCCCGGAAGACTTCTGCCATTCCAAGAGGGTTCAATCACCTCCATTATTCCCTTGCACCTAAGGGATGTTCATATGTGTATTGCTTCCGAAACCTCCTTCGGGAAGGTTCGAGCTTCCGTAACGCCCCTGTTCCAAGTAGAACGGGTACGTTTTCCCAGTGTTATCCAGTCTTACTCATTGGGTAGTGCCATTGCAGCAGTAGCTGGTCCTCTTGTGAAAGCCCTGGCCTACGCCAAAAAATAGGGGCGCAGGTGGCTTCCACAGGACACTGGAGGGGGCAGTAGCTGTGGCCCTTTGGTAGGATTCCAATTTCGTCGTCCTCCGACGTGACGTCGAGAGGTGACCGACTGAAGGGAACGTCTCGGTTACGTATGGTAAACCTCGTTCCCTGAAGGAGGGAACAGAAAAGTCACGTTCCGTCGCCACAGCTCCTGCACCACCGCTGAGCGGCCAGTCACCGGCTCGGCTCCTCAGCGAAAACCTGAATATGCGCTGCACCTGCTGCCTACTTATACTCACGCTGTGATCAGCAGCAGCTGGATGCAATAATCGCATGCCAATGTGCATTGGCTCGTTTAGTTTACACTCGAAGTAGATTGGTCCCTCTAAGCGAGATCCCAATTTCGTCGGTCCTCCGACGTGACGTCTCCGTTCCCTCCTTCAGGGAACGAGGGTACAACGTACCGAAGACATCTAAAGAACCTTTAACATCTGAAGCACCTTTCTGTTTCACAAAAGGTTCTTTGTGGCGGAAGAAGGTTCTTCAGATTACAAAAAGGTAAGACAGAGATGGTTCTTTGACTGAATGGTTCTTTGTGGAACTACAAAATGGTTCTTCTATGGCAGAGTTCCTCAAATCTAACCCTGGAGGTCCAATGCGCTGCAGAGTTTAGCTCCAACCCTGAGAAAAACTCACCTAAATGTGATTTTCTAATGATCCTGAAGATGTTGATTAGCATGCTCAGGTGTGTTTGATTAGGGTTAGAGCTAAACTCTGCAGGAAAGTGGATCTCGTGGTCCAGATTTGAGGATCCCTGTTCTATGGCATCGCTGTGAAGAACCTTTTATGCACCTTTATTTTTAAGAGTGTACCTTGAGCATAAACAGTTGATTGTTGCAGGTGCTGGCAGGTGTGTGTGGTGAACTTTTAGTGACGACTGATCAAAGACATGTAAGTACCCAAAGAAGAAGATAGGCAAGTCCTCATACGTGGAGAGACAACACCAGACGAGGAAGAAGTGGAGAGTAACTGCTCTTATACAGGGCTTGATGAGATCATCTATGACAGGTGTGGTGATGGCTGACTGAGGGCAGGTGTTGACCAGAAGGGATGCTGGGAAATGTAGTTCCCAGTGAACTGGAGTGGTGACTGAGGATAGTGACAGAAAACTGGACATTGTAATGATCCAACAAGCAAACTGGAATGTTCAAAAGCATCTTTTAGAACACGAATCATGCAAATATATATAATATATATATATTTTTTTTTATCCCTTTTAGAATTAGGGGGAAGTCGGGGCCTATGGTTAAGAGTCGGACTGTAACCCAAAGGTTGGGTTTTTTATGAGTCTCATGACTGCAGGGATTGTGGTGGGGGACCCCCCCCCACGTGAATGTATAGCGCTCTCTCCAACCTTCAAACAACAATGGGACTGAGGCTCCTTGCAGCAAGGAACCGAAACCCCAAAGTCCACCTGGGCGCCAAGACATAAATGTTCGGCCCACTGTCCGGGTGTCGTGTTGTGTGCGTTGCGTGATGCGGGTGCGTTGTGCGGTGTGTGCTGTGTGCGTGTGCGCGTGCGGAGTGCTGGCGTGTGCGTGGCTGTGTGCGTGTGTCATGTGTGTGTTATCACTGTACTGTGTGTGTGCACTTTGGATGGGATTAATGCAGAGCACTAATTCCGAGTATGGGGCCCCATACTTGGCCAAATGTCACGTCACTTAAGAGAACATTCCAAAATTACTATGAAAATGGAAAATAAAAGAAAAACTGATCAAAATATTCATAAAAATCTACAATAGTATCTCAATGATAATAAAATAACAGGGGCGTGTTGTTAATAAATATTTGCCGCTAAACGTTGAGAACATTATTAAAGTGAACATTCTATTAACGTTACTGAAGAACATTTGTTCATAACTTTGAGAGAGCCTTGCCAGAACGTTTCCTGTGAGCTGGGAAAGTCTGAGACGGGAAAGGTCAAGTTGAAGTGAAGGTGACTCCCAGTGGTCAGATCCGCTCTGCTGTCGTTCTGGATCAGAGGTTTGTCCCGCTAAGCGCGGAGCTGAAACATGCTATGAAAACATGCTCTCGTGTGCTGTAGTCAGCACTATGCAGCGGCTTTGAGCTGCAAACAGTAAATGGGAAGTGAAAGGTGGGTCACGGCTGTCAGGAGAGCAAACGCAAAGACAGCAAGAAGAACCAAACCAGAAGCAGCCTATAATGATGAAGGATATGAGCGAACACAAATGATGGAGGTTCAACTGCATGAGAGATTTAAGAAAGGTTGAGTTACTGAGATCTTTGCTAAGAAGCATCTCAGCATGTGTTCATGATATTAAACCAACACTTTTGATGCGAATATTTTGAGCTTGTTTCTGAAGTCATGGCTAAGACTGCTTGATGATAAACCCATGATAAAGTGAAAATTTTAATATTAAGAAGTAACGTCTACAACTCATATTTCGCAAATAATATCTATATCTCAAATCCTTCTCCTGTAGTGCAATGAGAATAAATGGAGAGAAATGGAAAAATCGAAATAAGTAGATCAACTAGAGTTTCCGAAGAGATCTCAAAAAATGTCTCAATCTGTGCTCAGGTATGAAAAAATAACTAAGTTTGCAATCAAAAGCCAAAGATAGCAATATGAAATCAAACAAACCGTCTGAGCTGCTATCCACATTTATAGCAAGCAATAAATAAATTATATTAAATATTGATTTGAGATTAAATCATTTTATGTCAGAAGACACACAGTATGGAATGTAATTAAATTATCTACCTAAAATTAAAATATATAATTGTTTTAGTTATTATATGTAATGTATTCAAATCCTATGATGTAGAAATAAAAGCAAACAGGTTTGAAAAACAAGAATATTATTATTTTTTAAATATTAATTTCATTTCACAGCTTTCTAGATAAGTCATTGTGGGTTCGAGTCTTGGTACCAGCAGGGATTGTAATAATAGTAAATTAACATGTTTATCACCTAAATTATTCACATATATATTGCCACACACAGCCACAATAGATGATATCTAGATCAAATTGAAGATATACAACATTGGTCAGATGATGCTGAAGTTGAAGCATGATGTGAGATGAGGATGTGACAGCAGAGCGCTGGAGCATGAAATCAGCTCAACACGTTAGTCACCGACCGTCATCCACCGTAAACGTGAAGCGTGCAGGAAAACTGGACTTTCTGAGTCAGGAGTTTCCTGAAGAGCCAAGCGGCGTGAAGCGAACAGAAAGAACCGCGTGACGAATCCAGACCTGATCAGCAGTGACTGCGGATGACATCTCGACACGTGATGCTGACGTTAAACATCACACGAGAACCGTCACCTGAGACATCCCCGGATCTCTTTACATCTCAACTGTTTCTGCTAGACATCTATGGGAGAGTCTTCTGTACTGTAATGTGTCCAGTCCTGCCTCTTTTATGATTTTAATTATGATTCCTATTAAAGAAAATACCATTTTAAAATGATTTATTTTATATAATCATTTAAACTATGACACAATATTATCATATTTTCATTATAAATATAAATAATTTTTTCATTATTATTAAATGAGCATTATTTTCATTACTATACTGTTATGTGTTTCTTTTATTTTTCAAATTCAATTTTCAATTAATGCTTCGTATTACAGAAAATCAAAAAATTATGTTGTTATATTTGTATCCTAGCAGCACAAAATCAGTGTTAATTCGCTGGATATTTTGGACCACTAAGCCCACACCTACATGTATCGGGCAAAATTATAGATTTTTCTTTTAGTGCCACAAATCATTAGTATATTAAGTCAATATCATTTCCGATGACGATATTTTTGTAATCTTTTCCACGGGTAAATATTTAAAACTATTTTTGATTATGATACATTCTAAACTATCATTTGAACAACTTTCAAGGTGATTTTCTCAATCTTTAGATTTTTTTTGCACTCTCAGATTCCAGTATCTCTGAAACCACACATCAATGTAAAGCTTATTTATTCAGCTTTCAGATGATGCATAAATCTCAATTTAGAAAAATTTACCCTTTATGACTGGTTTTGTGGTCCAGGGTCACAATATATATATATATATATATATTATATATTAAATTATAGTATCGATACTATACTAACATTTAAGAAATAATTAAGAAGCAATTTGATTTATTTATTCATTTATTTATTTGGTACTGTATTACAGTAATGAGAATTTGGTGCATAAATGTAAAAAAAGTCAAAATGCAAATAAAATAAAATAAAATAGATTAATTTTCATTATGCAAAAAACAGTTGCTTATTTTCTTTTGATCCTGAAGTGAAATCATTCAGGCATTATTAGTGTGAGCACGCAGGATGGGAGAGAGAGAGAGAGAGAGAGTTCTCACCAGCCCATACACTGTTTGTGCTCTCTGTCTGCTTCTGCTCTCATCCACTCCACTCTCTCGTTCATGATCGCTGTGCTTTCATTGATGTATCTGTAAGGATGACTCGGAGGACTTTTGAGACCTTTCTGCTGTGCAATCCCATAGGAACTGAAATCACTTCATCCCATCCAGGAATTAAACACACGTGCTCATCATGGATCTTTCATTCATGGCTGCACAGGTATGAGATGTTTGGCATTATTCATTTAAGATACGAGTGTTACTAACAATCAGCCTGTTCACTTGAATGGTGCAACCCGCGAGTTTAGAGCTCTAAGATCCTCATGACATATTTCATTCTTTCGGCAGCTTCTCATGCCTTTCTGTGCATTTAAACCAATGTCATAGAGACTATTAGTTTAATTATTATTAGCATATTTATTTTCTTATTTATATTTACTGGAGTTAGGCTGGTTATACAAAGTGACTGTAGCTGTTTTTTTATATATATATTTGACAGAAAATGGATATTTCTAGGATGCAGTACTTCACGTGTCTCTCTATAGTTTTCAGGAGAATCTCAACTATGCTCAAACTTGTTCTCAGATGGGCACAATAAATTAAAGTCAAGATCCACTATAATCTCAAACATTTCTCCACATGGTGATCTGATCGCTCCACATATCATTTATGCCTGCTAGATTTCTATATTGACTTATATGACAACGAGGAGATTTTGTGACGCTTTTTTTTTCCGCTACATTTAAAATAAAAATTTACATGTTTTAAAAAGGATGTCAAAATGTTATAATAATTATAAAACAATTTAAATAAATGCATTAAAACAAATACTTATGAAGATAATGTAACAATTTTTTTTATTTTGTTTGTCTTTATCTTTTATTTAATTTTTTTGCATTACAGTAATGACAAAATGCAAAATGCCAAAAATCTATAAAATATGTAATATTATGAACATTATAAACTATGCATATAAAAATAAATAAATAAATTTATTTTATGGGTAAGAGTATATCACAGTCTTCAAGTTTCCTCAATGAAATCTTGTCTATTGTATTAAGAACAAATCTTTTCTTTTAACGGTTAAACGTTCTTTAAACTCACTTTGCAAACACCAGTCTTACTTGTCTTATTTGAAAGTGATTTTTTAACATCCATCCCAGAGAAGAAAGAACATGCAAATGAATGAACGCTCCTTATTCAGGTCAATCACATATCATTGGCTGTTTTTAGACACTTCAGGGATTTCGACTAAAACAGAGATGTGTTTTATCAAGACCAGATTGATTGTATATCATCTAGTCGTTGAACTGCACGTCAGAAGCAGTTGAACAATTGCACCTATTTGTCTTTCGATGACTTTTCAGATGTGACGATAGCACAAGAGTGATTGCAAATGATCACAGCACACTCCATTAACCTACTGCAAGAAATAATTCATGAATCGAACATTGTGAAAAACGCTATTGTTCTCAAACTCCACATCAGACTTTGAGTAAATGCATCTGTCATGACCACACCAGCTCCGACATGAGCGAGCGGACAGCAGGTGCTGAACAGTCAGAAGTGTCCCACATCATCGCTCAGAGAAGGTCTCGCGGCGGCCGACGGCTCACGTTTCACACAGCAGGATAGAATCTTCTAGAGCAAATGTGTCTGACGGGCCCCGGCGGCATCAGCGCGGCTCCAGTGACCCTCCAGAGTCACTTTCCCATGCGCCGCTTTGACTGCCGCGAGCGCTTGACACAGACACACACAGCACAGTCACTGTTTCACACTTTACTCACCACAAAACCAGAATGTGCATGATGAATAAGAACATATAAAAGCAGATAGAAATTATTATTACATGGCATGCTGTAAAACAATTTTTTTTTTGAAGTTGTAAATAGATTATTGAAGTATGTTTTACAAGAAAATACTATTTTAGGCTTTTCATTTCAAAATGTCACATTTATTTCAATGTGTTACCATTTCTTTATAATTATTTGTGAAATTTACTAGCAATTTCTCAATGGAAATTGTTTCAAAGTAAATCCTACACCATTTTTTGAACGGAGATCGTTATTTAGTAGTTTTATCACTTTTGACTAGTTTTTTAGAAGTTTACATAGATGTTGTATTTTTATACTTTGAAGTTTCAATTTAATTATCTTTACATTTTTTATATGTTTATGAGATTTGTCCTAATTTCATAGTTTTTTTTAAATATCCTATTGAGTTTTTCATTTATTTTTGATTTCAATTCCATTAGTCTTTATTTTTTATTTATTTTCAGTTAGAATTTTAGTACTTCGAATAACTTATTCATTTGTTGCCAATTCAACATTTCCCATTTTCATTTAGTTTTAAGTTTTTCATTAATACTTATATTTTATTTATTTTATTCTAAGTTTTCATTTTAAATTTTAATAACTTTTTTCGTAATTTTATATAATTTTGACATTTTTATTAGTATTTTTTTTAATAATACTATTCATTTTTTTATTTATTTATTTAAAGTTTTTTTAATCTATTTGGTTATTACTATTTCATTTAACAAAAATGTTTTGGTTTAATTTTATTTAACAATAATAGCCCTAGTGAAGATGCATTTAGTGTTTGTCATAAAACATAGAGTGGCCCATAACTATCTGGACCCTTATAAATGATATTCATATTCAATCTATTGTATTTTAGCATTTGTAATTATAGCAGACTTCTTTTTCTCAAATGTTTTGATTGCAAAGTGTGTTTGTGCCAACAAACAAATATCTGTACAGTAAATACTGGCAAATATTTTGTAATCTAGCAATGGCATTCCACATGTTGAATTGTTTTTGGGGTCACTGGTTACAGGGGTCATGTACTGAAACTCTGTGCATTTCAGCCTGTCAACTTTATTTATGACCTGCCCATGAACCATTATCCAGCGCTTGAAAATGAGTACGAGCACCTTAGGAGAACAAGCATTGCTGGCATTAGTAATTTATGAATTGTATTTCAGTGGCATGTTGTTAAGAGATGCTGTAACGCTTCAGACACACTTCGCTCCATGGTGGAGCAATTCGCCTTCTATCTGGGATCCTAAACTCTGAATCGTTAGCTTCCTCAGAGCTTTTACCAGAAACCCATGCGACGCGTGACACCGTGATCCGTAAAAACAGATACATAGTGAGTGTAAACGTTATATGTTTGGAGATCGATGCTTAAAACACACGAGTGTTCTTCTCTTAAAAAGGAATGCACATTCATAGCCACTTGCGACATCACTTCATCTTACTTTATACAGAATTTTATTGCAGATATCATTGAATGTCCCCAATATATAAATGTATCAAACATGTTTAGAAGAGTCCTGATTCAATAGGAGAATTCTAGAAGCGGAATCCTGACTGAGACGAGGAGGAGCTGGGGATGGGAGTGAGGGCGCAGTAATTAGCTAGTTGAGCAATGTGAACCCCTCTGATAATACGAAGAGGGCTATATATGACCATGCATTTCGAATAGTATCAGTATTCCTATAGGTAGACTGTGATGATCAGCGTGAGAGTCGCGGATTCGAGCTCTGACTAACGTGACCTCCGAACTAATCGCTCGACTTGAGTTGTGATGGAAAAAAACAAGAATTGTGAGATAAAATGTCGCAATTATCTTTTTTCTTTTTCTTTTTTTTCTGTGGCAGGAATAAGCCTACACAGGTTTTAATAGGTTGCATATGCATGATAAACATCTAAATCCAGTGCATAATCAGTTTCAAATCTCATGCACTTGTAAAGTGTTTTTCTTTTTTTTTGAGCCAATGAAAACTGCAGTAACACTCATTATGCAAAACGTTTTCGAAACGTAACCAAAATGTATTCAGAGTATCCTTCATTTTTACTGATGATGCAAGGAAATAAAAAAAACATAAGCAAGATTAGCAAAACGCATCTTCATGAAGCTCTGAAACTGATATGATTCCCTAGAAATATTCCCGACGCTTCACAGATGTGCTGTGGTGCCCTCCGTCTGACTGAGCTGATGTGCGTTCAAGAAAATATCCCTTTTAGCCCCAAACCTGGTTTCTTTTTCTCGTGGAAGTCGGTCATGTTGTTGCTGGAGGTCTGTTTCCATCTCTTCCTCTAGTTTCCCGTCACAAACATCACAACACCTCACTGGAGATCCTGCTGTTGATCAAGTGAAGTTGAAAACTACACCGCCTGCAAATGAAATTATGTGATAATCGTTAAAGATGGCTTGTCTATCACAGATTATGAAAAATATGACCCAAATGTGAAGCATGAGCAGACATATTAGCTATTCTGTTTAAGATCAATAATATTTAGAGTTGTTTCTGCGTAACAACAGTCTTTTACCTCATCCCATTCCCATTTCTGCGACTCATACAACAGCCAGGCCCTTCTTTGAAATATTTTGATTTTGTTTTTATTTTCGTTTTTTTCATTTTCATTTTATAGTTTTAGCATTTTTGTCTGTTATATTAGTTATGTGTCTTTTTTTAATGTCCATATAGTTTTATTATTATTATAATTTTTTTTTAAATTTGTTATTTAATTTCAGTTAACACTTAGTTTACTGTACTTCAAGTAACAAAACGTTCATATTTATGCAATTGAACAGTATTTTTATTAAATGTATGCAAATTTACTCCCAAGTTCTCATCACCGTAATTTAAATCTTTACATTTTTAAATACATTTTAAATCTTTAAGTTGCAACATTTATCACGATTGTATTTGTTTACCTGCATTTAATTTATGCTAATTTTAACTTGAAATTTTTTTTACTTTTTAATTTTTAAAACAAAAATGTATTTAAAAAAATAGACGAAAGCGAGTCAATAGTTGTCATCCTGTAAGAGTATAAAGCTATAAAATGAATTTGAAAAGCAGCTCAGCTCAGCTCATTTGATAAGAAATATTTGAGAAATCTCTGACTTTTTATTGCAGACTTCGGCATCTTGATCAAATCTGAGCAGAGTTTGAGACATAGTTGAGATCTCTTCTGAAGCTCACACATGTCAGATCACTGGGGTCTTTTTCTCAGGAGAAACATCTGAGAAGCATCTAAATTGTGAATTTTCTTTTCTATTTTGTATAGAAAACATTAAAGCATTAAATTGTGCTGTACAGTAGTATCTTCAGTATTGCATAATGTGTACTGTTTACTTTTTACATATAAAACAGCGTGCAGTAAGCAGTATGCTAGCGTTTCATTAGTAGCTCAGTGGTATACACTCAAAATGTCTTGCTGCCCCAAAATGACCCGGTTTCTCCCTGAAACAAACCCTCAGTTGCATCTGAGCACGACACTGGGAATCAGTTTTAGTGTGTGTGTGCTCTCTAAAAGCCCATGCAGGAGAACAGACACCTGCTCAGGGCTTCAGTCCGTCTGGAGAACATCTTCACGCCACAGGCTCCTGTTCTTCTGAAACCAAAGTGCTTTTATAAAGACACGGCAGCATCTTGGGCAAAACACATCAGAGAGGATCACAGATCACAGATTTAAACTCGTGTAGTATGTGATCTAGTATTTGTGAAAGCTGCTTTCCACCACAGGATGAAAAAATTAACAAATTAACAAGGTAATTGTGACTTATCTCACAATTCTGACATTTTTCTCATAACTAACTCGTAATTCTAAAAAAAAACAAGTCAGATTTGTGAGATATAACTTAAAACTGCAAGAGAAATAGTGAGGAAAAAAGTCAAAATTGTGAGACAAACTCAATTCTCAATTCTAACTCGTCACAATTCTAACTATTTTCCTTGCTTTTTTTCAAAATTGCAAGTTATAAAGTCAGAATTGTGAAAACAAGTAGCAATTACCTTCTTTATTTTTTATTCTGTGGTGGAAACAAAAAACAAAATTGCTAAATGTAAACTTAAAATTCTTAGAAACAAGTCAGAATTGCAAAATATAAAATCAGAATCGTGAGAAATAAACTAACAATTGTGATGAAAAAAGTCAGAATTGTGAGATAAAAAGTCTCTATTACCTTTATTTTTATTTTCTGGAAGAAAAAAAAACTGAATTGTGAGCGATAACTCAGAGTTGTGAGGAAAAGAGTCCGAAATGTGAGATGCAAACTTAAGATGCAATTGCAAGAAAAAAAGATCAGAATTCTGAGTAACTTCTAAATTATCTAAAAGAAATATCTTAATTCTGACTTTGTTTTCTCAGAAAGTGTTAAAAATGAAAGCGTTATAAAATCAGAATTGCAAGATATAAACTGTGAGATAAAGTTAACTTTAATTAACTTTTTTATTTTTTTATTTCGTGGAGGAAACAAAAAAAACAGAATTGCAAGAAGTAAGCTCAGAATTCAGAGGGAAAAAAGTCAGAATTGCGAGACGTAAACTTAATTTATCAATACAAACAATCAGATATCACTGTGATGCAACAGATACAGTGACCACCTGAATCACTCTTAAACACTTTCTTTGATATTTTACTACGTTCAGACATTAAATGTGCTTTCACTGTCCAAACACTTTGATTTTCCACTTGAGTAATTCAGTATAGAAGTAGGTCAATTCTATTAGAAAAGCTCATTAGCATGACAGAGAGCTGAATGGCGTGTGGAGTGATTTCACATTAAGAGCTGAAAATGTATTTTTCATCCGGATGTAATGAAGCTTTTGTTTAAAGCTTTTAAAGTCTCTTCATGCACAAGTGACATTTCTTTTCCAGCTTCAAAGGCTTCAATATTGAAATGGCATTATAAAACTGTGAGGAGGTGTGTTTCATAAAGAAGAAGTTTTAATGTTGAATTTTTCCACATCTAATGAGTTCAGACTGCTCCCTACAATTGTGCATAAATAAAATTGTTTCTTTTATCAATAATTCATGCTTAAAAGGAAAACCCATTGGTTAGTAATTTAGCTTGCTATCATGTGCCGTGAGTTTCATTCTCCTCATTCATTCAAGCCAGTGATATTTTAGCACCATTGATATACTATTATAGTTTCTGTTAATGTTATTCCTTCATTTTATTTTGATATTTTTTGTTTTCATTTGAATTTTAGTAAGTGTTTACTTGGTTGTGTTTTTGTCATTACCATTTTAATAGTTTTTTTATTAAGTTTTAGTTTGAATTATTTTAGTACTTTAACTTAAACAAAAATGAGAAATGTTGCCTTGACAACTAACTGAAATAAAACAAGTTAAATTATCCAATGACAAAATTGTAATTTTTGGATGAACTATTCCGTTAAGGTATGTTCCATCTGGCCTGATCTGGCTTTGCAAATCATCTCTCATTGATGTACAGTTCAGCTTTTCTTTGCACTTTGATTGTGTTTGCATGCATGTCATGCAGCAGGAAATGGAACAGGGTAACGGGAATCAGGAACAGGAAAATGATATGAAGTTTGTAGTACAGTGAGTCATCTGTCAGCAGCATGAAAAGACAGTGATGATCAAATGAATGCATAAAACGTAAACAATTTAAGTAAGCTTTTAAATGTAATCAAAATTAAATTTGAAAATAAATCCTTCCATTTTTGGCAAAGTGCTGCACGACAGAGGTTTACATTTAAAACATTTTATCATTATTATTATACTTCTGATTTATGCATCCAAATCTTGCCAAATTCTGTGACATTCTATGTTATATTGTAAATGATACCTCAATAATAAACTGCTATAAAGAAAAGAACAAAACTAAACAAACAAGCAAATAAAAGCAGCGTCAGTTTGCAATGTAACTGGCGATCTCAGACTGAACATCAATAGAGAATCTGTTGATAAGCAGTATTTACACTGTGAAAGCTTCAATATCCCTATATCTGAGGTCCGTGTTCAAATGTTTTCATGTAGTATCTATATGCACATTTAAACAACACCACCTCTTATCCTATCCTAATGGCTTGGTTTCGTCCAGTGCTCTGCAACCTTTATTAGTCATGCATTTATTGATTGTTTGGCAAAATCAATAAGTTACAGTGCTGTAAAAGCAGCGAGGTGAATGGTTCACATCCGCTGTAATGTGTAAACACAGAGGTCTTGAAGCAAATGAGCAGAGTTAGTAAATCACCGGGATTATTATAGTTCATTCAACCTGAAACATAAAAAATAAAAAATAAAAAAACATTTGGTACTTGAAAAAAGTTTTTCAAACTTAACTGAAACTTACTGTATCATTTTCATTTAGTTTAACTATTGATTATAAATAAAATCATTATTTAAAAAAATAAAACTGAAATAAAAGTAAGATCTATAGACATATTTTAAAAAGAAAAACCTAATAAAATGACAAAAACAAACAAAATTACTACACTTACCACAATAAAAGAAAACAGAATAGACTAAAAAACGAACTATTATTAAAAACTATAATCATATATCAATGATAATAAGAAAAAAATCACTGTATTTCTCAATACTACTCTTCTACGTTTCAAACCAAAGTGACATTTTAAAGTGGCTACATTGAGTATTGCAAGTGCAAATGCAAAACGAAAAAAAAAAAAAACCTTCTACATTACAAAAGATGAACCCCTAAAGAAAATAATATTACAGTTCAAAAATTATTAGCAAGAGCATTTAAATATGATGATGTAGTTACAGACTAACAGACTAACTGTCAAACTAACAGCAGTCAAACCAAGTAACTGTGATGATCATGTTTGTGTCACTGTGGACGAGGAAAGGCTTTCTGTGTTCTTTTTAAAAAATATCAAGCTTCCTCTGAGTGTGTACAGTAGAAATGACACTGCACTGTTGGTCTATCAATGTCTCACCCAATAAATCACTATCACTTCCCTCTTTTAAAATATTTATGGCACATTATTTGAGTTCCCACCATGGGCCTTGCGTTGTGTGTGTGTGTGTGTGGTGTGTGTTTGTGGTGTGTGTGTGTGTTGTGTGGAGTGTGCATGTTTTCTGTGGTTTATGAGGACACAAATTTGTATAATAACATGGTATGACATAGGTATTACAACAAGAAGGTGATTTATGAGGACATTTTCAGTGTCCTCGTAATTCAAAAGGCTTATAAATAATTCAGAATTAGTTTTTTTGATAATCTAAAAATGCAAAAAGTCTCCTGTGAGGGGTAGGTTTAGGGGTAGGGTTGGTGTAAGGCAATATAATATACGGTTTGTACAGTATAAAAACCATTACGCCTATGGAGAGTCCTCATAAACCATAAAAACAAACCTGTGTGTGTGTGTGTGTGTGTGTGTGAAACGCCTGAGGCCACAAACTCGCTTCTAAACAGCCATTCCAAACCCGACGTGAAGACGATCTGATAATATTTTCTGACAGAGCAACAGCATTTGTGCGATGCGCTCTGCTTTACTTCAGTTCTCGTGTGGATGTTCTTTGATGGTTTTTCTCCTCAGCGCCTGTGGCAGGATGTGGTCAGGTTGTATAGAGATATTCCTCACATGCAAGTACACACAGCAAATACAACTACAAACCCAATGATGTTATTTGTGGTGTTTGCTAAAGCAAATATCACTACTACCATTACTCAAAAAAAATAAAACCTACAAAAGAGGTGAAAAAACCTATAGACTTGCATTGAAGGAACACCCTAGCAACCTATAAGAGCACACTAGCAACAACTCAGAACAGCTTAGCAACCACTCAGAACACTCCAGCAATCACCCAAAACACCTTAACAAATACCCAGACCATCCTAGCAGCCACATAGCAACATCCTAGCAACCACCCAGAACACCCTAGCAACTTCAAAGCAACTACTCAGAACACTCTTGCAACCACCCAAAACACCCAAGCAACCACACAGCAACATCCTAGCAACCACCCAGAACACCCTAGCAACCACTCAGACCACGTAGACCAGGGGTCACCACACTTGTTCCTGGGGCCGTGTCCTGCAGAGTTTCGCTCCAACCCTAATCAAACACACCTGAACCAGCTAATCAAGGTCTTGCTTGGTATACATGAAACTTCAAGGCAGGTGTGTTGAGGCAAGTTGGAGCTAAACTCTGCAGAACACCGGCCCTCCAGGACAGAGTGTGGTGACCCCTGACTTAGACCATTCTACCAACTGCACAACATCCTAGCAACCACCCAGACAACCTTAGCAACACCCAGAACACCCCAGCAACCCCAGAGCAACATCGTACATACCACCCAGACCATAGTAATCACATAGCAACCACCCAGACCATGCCAGCAACCACCGAGACCACCCTAGCAACCACCCAAAACACCCAAGCAACCACACAGCAACACCCTAGCAACCACCCAGACCACCCTAGCAGCCACCCAGAACACCCTATCAACCACCCAGACCACCCTAGCAACCACTTAGACCATCCTACCAACTGCACAACATCCTAGCAACCACCCAGACAACCTTAGCAACACCCAGAACACCCCAGCAACCCCAGAGCTACATCGTACACACCACCCAGACCATAGTAATCACATAGCAACCACCCAGACCATCCTAGCAACCACCGAGACCACCCTAGCAACCACCCAAAACACCCAAGCAACCACACAGCAACACCCTAGCAACCACCCAGACCACCCTAGCAGCCACCCAGAACACCCTATCAACCACTCAGATCACGCTAGCAACCACTTAGACCATCCTACCAACTGCACAACATCCTAGCAACCACCCAGACAACCTTAGCAACACCCAGAACACCCCAGCAACCCCAGAGCAACATCGTACACACCACCCAGACCATAGTAATCACATAGCAACCACCCAGACCATCCTAGCAACCACCGAGACCACCCTAGCAGCCCCCCAGACCCCCCTATCAACCACTCAGACTACCCTAGCAACCACTTAGACCATCCTACCAACTGCACAACATCCTAGCAACCACCCAGACAACCTTAGCAACACCCAGAACACCCCAGCAATCCCAGAGCAACATCGTACATACCGCCCAGACCATAGTAATCACATAGCAACCACCCAGACCACCCTAGCAACCACTGAGACCACCCTAGCAACCACCCAGAAAACCCTAGCAACCACATAGGAACCACCCACAAAAAGATTTAAAGATCTAAGTAAAAATCCAGTTGAAACTCCTGTGCATCACAGCCAGTGAAGCTTGTTGAACTCTCTGTGTTTCAGCTTCCGATGATGAGCGGCGCGTTCATGGACGCGTCTCCTCTGGACGACTGCAGCGCGGAGCACTCACTCTTTAACTCCTCGGCCAGTGTGAACGCTGTGCCTCCTGCATTATCATCAACACAGGTCCAGCAGGAGGAGCCGTGTGTCACTTTCTTAATTTTGATTGCGCGTTGTCGGTCAGGCGACTCTCCGTATCCTAATGGCTCTGGATCGCCAATTTCCCTGCTTCGCTACCACTTCGGCAACATCGCGGGGGGGCGTGTCTTTTTCTTATGTCGTTTATGCTTTTACTTTCTGAGGACGGAAACAGGCTTATATCGACTTACCTGCGGGTACAGACAAAACTATATTTTATCTGGGCAGCTATCTGCCACACCCCGTGACTCTGTGTACGTCAATTCACTGAAAGAACTGGACCTCCTTGAACATCTCCAGAGAAATAAGATGCAGTTCTGGGAAGTGCTAGTCAGTGATAGAAGTGCAGAGAGCATCATTTTAAAAATAAAGCCATAAAAAAGCATGTTACTTGAAATAAAATAAATGTTAACTGAAATAAAATACATATTTTATTTCAGCTAGTAGCCAAGGAAACATTTCCCATTTTCATTCAACCTGATGCACTACAAAAACTAAAACTCAATTTAAAATGAATAAAAACTATATAAACATAAAAAATACTAAAAATGATCAAAGAAAATATTGAATTATGCTTTATTTTCTTTTTTTATTTCAATTAAAAAATTTTAGTACTTTAGCTTTTGGTTATCTTTTATTTTTTTATTTTATTTTATAGACTATACTATAAGTCTTATTAAGTATTATTTAATTTGGGAGTTGATTTCGAACTCCATAGTAAACTACACAATTATATACAATACCAATATGAAATATTTAATAATAATAAATAATTCCTGATCAATTTTAAAATAAAATAATTAAATAATAAATACAATAAAAAAAAAGATCAGCTTTATTGTTTTATTTTAATGTTTTTTAGTTTTAGTTAACAATAATAACCTTCAGTTCAGTCCAGTCATCTCCAGTGTCTCTCCACACTTGTTTTCTACTTCTAATAAAATAAAATCAATATTTCATTTACATTTAGTTACTCATTTGATAAGCGGCCGCATAATCAGTCAAATCTTGTTTTCACACTTATTAATATCAGATTAATCCAATAGGATAAAGAGAACTGAATCATCCCGGCATCTCCCATCTGATATAAACACATCTAAACTCTGAAGCGGCTTTGATCATCTCTGGTCCAATAGTAGCTGTTGCCATGGTGATTAATCCTTTCTAATTAAGAACACTAACAGACTCTTAACGATATGCAAATATGAGTTACTGTAGGGAATATGCTCATTATTCAGTGAGCATAAATTCATCCTTCATAGCAGAAGACCCTATGATTGATAGTTTTACGATGGATTATGTTCAGACTGCTGTAACACAATAAGACTTAAACTCTAAGACACAATGTGCATGAAACTCTGCCAAGGTTTTGGAGCTGTTACTTGTTTATTTTTTATATTTGGTTAAGCCTGTCTGACTGTATCCACGATATAAAATGATTCAAGCTGGGGCCGGTTGCATAAAAGGTTTAGACTAGTCTTACAAGTTAGTCATCTAATTTTTTTCTTTAAAACTGGTCTATTCGGTTACATAAAAGCATAGATTAGTCTAAGTTGAATCCAAAAATAAGACTGATTACCCCTTGGCTAGCAGCTAGTTGGTCAAATTCGTACTTAAGACACTTCTTAACATAAAGTTTATGCAGCTGGCCTCTGGTCAACAAATATGAGCTGATCACAGAAAATCTGTGTAGAAAGTAAAAGCTCAGTTTGTGTATAGTATATATTTGAGAGAACAGTCTTTATTTTTCAAAATCAGAGTTGCATGAATCTGTTTCTGTAGCTTTTTTGGGTGAAAATGCCATTTACTAATAAAAGATTAACAACCAATATCCATCAATTTCCCTGTCGCCTAATTCTGAATCAGAAACGATGCGCAGCTGTATCAGCGATGTCTGATGGAGTCACTGATGATTTCAGACCTCAGCTGGATGAAATATTAACCTGATATCCTCATAACGAGCCCATATGAACATGACGTTTACCTATTTAACAAGCTCTATTTATACACAATATTGGCAGCTCAATCAATCTAAAGCCAATCATAGGCTCCTCAGTCTACCTGACATCATGTCCACATGCATTATGGATCAACATAATTTGTAAACCTCCCAGAATGCATCAGTGCCGACAGCTCTACATGTTAAAGGTAGAGATGCACCGATCAACCGGCCAGGGACCAGAATCTCTCTCGAGCGCAGAAAGTCCAAAACTTATGAGATGCCATGAAATCCCTAATATGGACACAGACATCCAGCTATAAAAAACGTAATGACAATACATGCACGATTGCAAAAATATATGGTTTGCGTGTGTTTTTCAAGTCATCTCCAGGTAATAAAGAAACTAAAGCATCTGAATAATGCAGTGCTAACTGACATTGCATTTATTACAGTGGCCTATCGAAACTATAAAATATATTTTCTGCCTTATTCTGCGACAAAAAAATGAAAAAAAGTGTAGTATATAAACAAACCATAAAACTGATATTAGGAAAATATAGGGAACATTTTACAAATGAAATTAATAATACAAATTATTGGTAATTGTCCAGCAGTGTATTTGATTTCTTAGCCAATTAAAAGTAAGACATAACAAAAAAATGAAACCTGTCATTTAGACAAAAAAAAAAAGTTATTACATTTGACATTTCTGTCCCCCTCACTTCTGAAATGATGGCTACGGCCCTGAACACGATTGCAATGTGACACTGATTTTATACAATAGTAGTTCAATGAACAAGAAGTTCAAATTAAGTGACTTACATTTTAGACACAATATTGACTGTTTTTGCTCAATTTCGCAAACAAAATAGTTCCAATCAAAGCCACAGCAGAAGTGTTGTTTGTCTCTGTGTTTTATTACTAAATTAATCCATGTTTTTGAACGAATCGAGTGAGTCAATGATTCAGTAATCCATTCATTAAAGGGGTCCTATCGCTCTTTACAAAGTCAAATTGATTTACTCTTGGTTTTTTGGCTCGTTGTCTTTCCTCCTAGAACAGGCTCTCATACTAGGTTGTTCGAAAAACACATTCTTTTTCACATATTTTACATTATTACAACACCTCTCTCCCCAGTGTGGCATGAACGGCTCGAATAGTTCCTGTATCAAATGAAGGCCCGCCTTCTGAAATACAAAATATGCTGTGATTGGTTAGCTGGGCCAGTGTGTGTTGTGATTGGTTAGTTGGGCCAGTGTGTGTTGTGATTGGCACTACTCTGTGCCTGGTCGGGAAATGTCACGCCCTTACCATAGCCGCCTGCGAGCTTTAGTGTAAATATTGCATCAATATCAATTCAATTTGAGCGCGATTTAAACCCGGTTGATTGTAAACACTCTAAGTTTGTCTGGCTTGGGAAATCTAGCGTGTCTCCGACATAGTGATAACACTCACTCGTTGCCTTCTCTAGTGCAGATCAACCAGGTCTCGTCCCATTCGTGGGTATTTGTGATATCATAAATCCCGGAAAATATGTGTTGTAGTTCAAACGAGTCGTTCGTTGTAGTTTTTTGAAAAGTGATTTCTGTTAAATAAATATCTCCTTTTGAAGTGGACTTTAAACTTTGTAACTTCACAGATCTTTTTTATGCTCAAACAGCAACCTTACACACTAACTAAGTTGAAAATCATATAGAGCCGTTTAGCAGTCACCTGCCTCGTTTCGAAGGAATCAGCCCGTTTGAAACAATCGTTACTGATACTCCGACTAAGACGTACTTCACTTCCGCTGCACTCATTCTGCACCAAACTAGTCTCTCACTTCCCATCTGTCCTCGCGTGCTCCCCTCGCCCATCTAACACCTCCGGAATCTGGGTTGTCACTCTATAGGGGGTTGGTGTCAGAGAATTGCATATTGCAGTACTATCCTCTACATTTCGAAACACACTGTTGTGTGTGCAAAACATTATGAAAACATGACGTATAAAATGATTATGCAGTTGCCATTTGTGGTGGGAATGCATTTCGGCACCTCAGCTTCAGCAAACAGTCTGTGGTAAATATCAGCGATTGCCGCTTCAGATGGCGCTTCTGTTTTTCACGTGCAGGGGAAAGATAGAGTTTGTTATGACTACTTCTAATTTGAATTGTAACCCAACTCCTACAGGGCTTATGAATGCTAACGATTAATCAAAAATTTAAGAATTTGATGTGAAAAATGACACATTTAATAAGGTTAGGGGGGAAAAAATGACCATTTATAAACGGTGGGAAATTACATCTGTTTCCAGTTACAGAGCGCTTTATTTTGAGAGTTGTTTAACTGAGAGAACATTTGTAACTTAGTCCAGATTGGGGGAATTGTAATGCTTAATCATTTATTTTATTATGTAAATAAAAAGGTAGGTTTTTGTTTATATGCTGTCCGGTTATATTTTTGCAGAAAGAAATTGAAATCGGCAAAAATCGGTATCGGCAGGTCACACTTACAAAAAAAAGAAAAGGAAAGAAAGGTAATCGGGAGTCCATAATCCATAATAACGAAGATGATGCCAGTGAATATCTTTAAAAGATAAAGATGAAAACTTCAAACACCTACAAAAACAGCCAAACACACACAGTCAGCTCAGAGAAATGTGTCCAAAAACAGAACAATAGCTGTTGAACTGGTAAACATAAACACATGCAATGTCAGAAATAAATAAATCCAATAATGAAGTTTCATAAATCATGAAATTATTATTATTATTATTATTATTATTAATGCTATGAACATTATAAATAATAATTCTAAACAATTTATGAATAAGTTACTAATAGTTACTGAACTGTGCTAACACTAACTGTTATCCAGCAGGGGGCGCTGATGCTTAAAGAATTAACTTTAACCAATATAACCTGAAGCCTTAAATCTAAATAGTAGTTTATAATTGTAATTATAATGTAACTGATTGACAGGGATAATGTTTATTGATGAATATATTTTGCAAACAAATGCAGAATTGAGGTGCAATTTAAAAAATGTTTTAAAGATGTGAACGACATGATAAATAATGGGCTTTATTTTTGGGTGAACTATTCCTTGCATAAAGCAAAGCTGAAGTTTTCCATCATGTCACAGGAGAGTTTGTTTATCTCTACTTACATAACGTGATGAGTGTGTCTGTAAACCGAAGTGACATTACAACCATCACAAACACTTCCTGACACATGCTATCATCTGCAGCTTACTAAATCAGCAGAGAAACCCCATTACAACATCACAGACACACACGAGATTCAGTTACTATATGAAGATGGTGCTTCAGAGATTACAACAGAGCTACCATGCTACGGGTCCAGTTAAAAAAATTTTTTTTTTTAAAAAGTAGCTTTAAGAGACTGTATGAGGCTGGTTTAAAAAAATAAAACAATTTGAAACATGTTAATACCATGCTAGCATGTAAAACAAAGGAAAAAACATGGTATTGATGTTTATAATAAATACAAATAAAAAACACAATTGTAATACCATTTTTGTTCTATTATGTCTAAAATAAATAAATAAATACTCATTCTGAGCAAACAAGGGAACATAGCACAAAAAATAATTTGTATTCATTATTATGCAGCACTATGTTTCTATATCTGAACAAAATTGGGCAGTTTAATGTGTTGATTTGACTTCTTTCATTTTTTATGTTTTTTGATTGGGTTGATCTGATTGTTGTAATGACCCAATCTATATATATATAATAGTCTATATTATTTAAACATATTCCAATGAAGAAACTCAGACACCAAATCAACACATAAAAACACATCAAATCTACACTTGACCCTCTAACACTAGCACTGTCTATTCTATTTCTATTCTATCTACTTTTCATTCTTATGACGTATTGCTATTTTTAAAAAACCTTTTCTACGTGTACTCTTGTCACAGCACTTGCATATAGTTGCTGGTGGTTTGATTGCTTCTATTGTCCTCATTTGTACGTCGCTTTGGATAAAAGTGTCTGATAAATGATTAAATGTAAATGTAAAAATACTTGAAACATCATGGTAATCCCATGTAGAAAACACAAACAAACATGGCATTACAATTCTTTCACCAATAACTAAGTAAATGAATAAATATAACTTGTCTTGACACAGTATTATAATTGTGCAAATTTATAAAGCACTGTTTCTATTTCAGAACCGAATGGAGCCTTTTCTATTTTTAAACTGTGCTTTTGAAAAAACACCATTAGTTTTATTTATGCATTGCCATGCTACCTGTCAAAAAAAAAGGTAAGACCCTGGAACGTGTCCAAAAAGTATTGCATAAATTGGTGAGTTTTATTGGCAGAAAGCAGTCCTGTTCATGAGTGCTTTCTTCAGAGAGGTAATTAGAGTGCGCTGTGGAAAACTGGTTTGGTTCATTGTGGTGCGTCTGCAGAGCTGGCAGAGCTTTACTGAGTTAGACAGGCAGCATTATAAATCATTACACTGAAGAAACAAGCTTAAGATGACTCCACGCCGTCCAGACATGAGCACGTTCAGCCAGCACACCCACAATAATGCATTTCAAACATGTTTCTGGACTTTAAATGTGACTCTGTGGTTTTGGGTGCTTGGTGAAATGGGGAACGACTCTGAAAACTGCTGGAAAATCAGAGTCAATAAAGTCACGGTTTATTTTATCTGGATGATATTTAAATTTTAGTTTAAATTTGAATGTTTGTTGTTCTATTTCCCTGCATTATGAAAAGCAGTTTGTAATTTTGATGAATTAATATATTGCTGTAGCACTAGTGTTATTTTAGTATCACTAAAACACTATATTCATTTTGTTTAATATTTTGAATTGGATTTTATTTAAAAAAAAGAAAAAACGAGTTTATTTTTAAATACATTTATTTTGATTTGTTTATTTAAAATGTTTTCCAAGTATTTTTCAATGGTTATTTTTATATTTTCTTTTTTCATTTTAATTGTTGTTAAAGTTTTGGTAGTTTTGTTGATGTTTTCTATCATGGCCTTTGTACTTTTTTAATAGTTTTTATTAGGTTTTAGTTTATAGTTAATTTACTTTTAATTATTTTAGTACGTCAATTTAACAAAATTGAAAAAATGTTGACTTGGCATCTAGGTAAAAACATGTGTTTTTTTAATCTTATTTCATAATTTTTTTAATTATTTATTTTGTTTTTCAAGTAAGAAAATACAGGTGTTTTTGTTGTTGTTGTTGTTGTTTTAGTTAAGGATATTAACCCTGCTTGGCTTGCTTTCATGTTAGATGTCTAATGTGTTGACGTGGCGTGTTTTGAAAGCTGTGATGTGCCCTAAAACTTTCCACAGCTCGAGACCATTTCAAAACCACACGTTAAAAATATACTAATGAAGAAACCCAGACACCAAACCAGCACATTAAAATATTCCATTCTGTTCTGAGAAATACAAACACATCATAAATCTGCACAATTGTCACGGTTGGTTTTTGGTTGATGTTCATGTCTTCATGTCTTTTATTTGGCGTTTTCATAGTTATGGTTCCTGTCATGTGTTTCATTGCCCGTATTGTTCCTTGTTCTTATTGGTTGGTTTGGTAATGTGGTTCTTAGTTTTGTTTTGTGATTGGGTCATTGTCTTGATTGTTCACAGGTGTTATAAATAGCCCTCGTGTTGTCTTTTGTTGTTTATAACTGCTGTTGGTGAGTTGTGTCCATGTCTATGTTCTTGTTTTGCCAAGTCATGTCTGTGTTTATTTGCTCACTTTTGGGATATAATAAAACTGCACATGGGTTCATCACAACTCGCCTAGGGACTCTAATATAACAACAATAGATCATTGTGTGCTATCTTCCCTTGTTTGCCCCAAACAAGTCACGTTTTATTTGTCTTGATATGTATATTGACCGAATAGAACAAATGATCATGACTTCTTTCAGTTCTGCATCATAAATCAAATGAAAATAAAATATCAAGCAAGTTGGGAAGAATATTGACAGTGCTGGCCTTGTTTTTTTTTGTTTTTTTTTTGTCAACAAAACCTAAAGCACTAAAACAAAAATGAACAATATATTAAGCATTATTTATCTTGAGAGCATTTCTTACAATTAAACTGCTTTGTGCAACTCCGATCAGCTATGCATGTAAACTGAATGTAAATTAAAACATTACAGGTAGGATACTACAGGCAAAAACATTTTTTCATGCACGGTTATTTTGGGTTTTCATAAAGTGTTTCAGACTAGTGGAAAGAAAATATGCAAAATAAACATTTAAGTATTTATTTCATTGCACATTCTCTATTTACAGCTGTAGATTTCTATTACAGCATATGTTTTTAGTTTTCACGTCTCTGCTTCAGCAGCACTTCCACACAAAACGTACAGTTTTACTTCTATGAAGGTTTTTACTTAGGGGTTTATTCGTATATCATTCGCCTGGTTTTATACAACATTTCATTCCTAAAAACATAGCACTTCTTTCTGTCTGTTGACAGTATTTATTTTCTGATTTGTGGAGTGATAAAAAGAGAAATTCAAAATCCGCCCAGTAAAAGCCTTTAACTCTAGCATGTCAACAAAATCAAACAAGAATTTTGAACTTTTAGACTTTATCCAATGTTCAGATTAAATTAGATAATGCCTCCGTTGTATATTTAAACAGAACATTTCAGAAAACTTGTAATACAGAAAGTTCACAATTTTTAGCCAACTGGAGAATGGTGATATAGCTTAGAAACTATTTTTACCCTCTTCATGTGTTAACACATTTGGTATGTGTGAAGTGTCCACGGTCTGAGCAGTGAAAGTGACCCATCAGTCCCTAATGATCCAATAGGATGTTTACTTATGAACAAAACATCTCAGAATTTCCATCTGACATAACAGAATTTTGTCATTTTAGCATGCTAACTCATATAAATATTTGCACAACATGCTGACTGCGGTCAGTCATTGTGTTTCTTAGCAAACCAAAGCACTTCAGCAACTGTGATTTGTGCTTGAAAATATGATTTCAAACTCTCTAAATCATTTCCATCTGCTCAAGTTGCCAAACATGTCCAGTATTTCCTAGACTCTCTTCACATATTGCTTTTGATGAAAGCACGCATCTCTTACAATCCTGAGAATGTCATTAATATTGGCTCAATATATTGCAGTGATCTCAAACAAAACAAAGAATGAAATCTGGAGTTTAAATACCGGTTGCGTTTACCTTCTTTACACATGCTGCCCAGAATGACTGCATTGCCTTCATAATCTTTCAATCAAAATGCAGTAACTCGCTTTCCTTTTCCACTAACATCATGATGACGGTATTGCAGGAAAAACCACCAAACATGTTTTAGCTGATCACTGTTTCATGCTAAACTTGCCCCATCTTTAAAAATGATCTTCCATCTGACTCCATTCTAGTAAGTAACAGCCCTTTTCATGATCCAACCAATTCCCAGTGGATAATCAAGCCTGGACCTGCATTTTTCTCTCATTGAACATCCTTTCTTGACTCATAAATTAATCAGACTTTGCAAGAAAAACTGGTTTTGAACTGTATTTCAATTTGACTAAGTGTCTTTCCCAAGGGAACAGTGTTGAATCTACATCCCAGAACTGAATCCACTGAACCACTTCATTTCACCCAGACATTGTCCTATTTTCAGGAAAACAATTGACACAAGCACCATTCAGATTTCTGCAGTATAGAATATGCATCCAAAACATGCTACTTTTGCATGCATGCATGACCAAAACTACTGGTCAGAAGTTTGGAATTATTAAGATTTTTTAATTTAAGATGTTTCTTCTTCTCACCAAAAAATACAGTAAAAACAGAAACATTTAAAAATATTATTACAATTTAAAAGAACTGTTTTCTGTTCTGCTTCTGTGAAAAAGCTTTTGAAATGTAAGTTATGCTGGTTGCTATGCTCAACTCGATTGTCAGCATCATTCCTCCAGTCTTCAGTGTCACATGATCTTCAGAAATAATTCTAATATGCTGCTTTGCTGCTTGAGAAACATTTCTGATTATTATCAATGTTGAAAACCCTTTTTGTTGTACTAACACCTTTTTTTGGAAAGGAATCTACTTTTTATTTAGCAAGGATGCATTAAAGTGATTGAAAGAGAAGTGACAGTGAAGACATTTTTAAAGTTACAAAAGATTTTGAATAATCCTGTTCTATGCAGCAAAATCTCAATTTTTGATACAAAAATATCATCAGATCATAATATCATCCACCCCCCCACATAATATCTACTTGACTTACTATTTGATCAAACTGCCAAAAGCTAAGACATTTTTGTTCAAACTTGGATTAAAACTTCTGTTTTTATGCCAAATGGATGTCCTCACTTGACAACAGCGCAGCATACTACTGTTTAAAATGCGTATCACTGCATAATGCGTTCTGTTAAAATTATAGTACACACTATGTATGCGGTATGCTAGTATTCCTTTCCGAACATAGCAAACGAAATGTAATTACTTCAGAAAGCATAGTTACTGAGCCACTATCAGAGATCCATTAGCATTAGTGTGATTTGCATTAGTAACGTCTGACAGCTGCATATTCTCAAGAGAGCAATAAAACCACTAGTGTACAGTAAGTGTTCGGTAAGTACTAAATGATGCTCTCATTAGGGCCTATGAGACACTTTTGAGAAGTGAGTTTAATCTTGAGGTCCGTAAACTAACAGCTCAATAATGGTTTTGTGGTGTCTACTTGCCTCCATTGGGATTTTTAAATGGAAATGACATTGGAATTGATTCAAATAAACATTGAATGTTTCAGAGCTCCACACAAAGCAAACACTGAAACTCTTTCCATCAGAGCTGAGGTTTCATTTTGAAGATAATAAAGCTCAGAACACCTCAGCAACCAACCATATTATGATTTTATTAAACCTTTTAGACAGTTGTTTCATAGGATTGTTAATCGTTGATTCAGATGTTTTACAGAGGAATAGATTTAAAGAACTACCCAGCTAAATGAAAATATGTTCTGAGAACATTTTTCTAACATTGCCGTTAGGTTACAAATAACGTTATTTCTGAATGTTCTCAGAACCTTTCAAAATAAAGACAGAGCCCGAAAGGGGAACAGAGTCGCGTGACAGACACAGTGATGAAGCTGGTATGTGTGCAGTACACAAGCCACGGTTAAGACAGCTGACTCCACTGTGATGCGCGCGCAAACACACACACACGATGCGCAAAACTCCACATTTGAACAGTCAATAGCAAATACTTAAACTAATAACAAAACAGTAGCTGATTCAGAAGCGCCAGATTGTCATAGCAAAGTCAGAATGACCTCCTCTCCTAGGTTCACGAAACGGTCGTCCATAAAATGCATTGCTGTTCTGTTGTAAGTAATCTTAAAGATTTCTAAATGCATCTACTTCCGGAAGGCCAAATAAAGTGCTTTTGCTTTCGCCTAGAAACACACAGCGTCTCCTTGACATGCTGCTTCAACACTAACTGCGGTTACTGAAACCATGCCTTCTTTCTCTGCGTGCACATTTGGGCGCATTATGCGAATATTTCCATATAGTGAGGTAGATATGTGGGGGTGTGTTAGAACGAGGCGTTTTAGGGGGGCGTGGCAGAGTCTTAACTTTGATAAAGAATATCTCTTTGGTTTTGAGACTTTAGTCTTTGCAACTTCAGGGATCTTATCTATGCACAATCAGCTTGTAACACTCCAAAGAGAAAAGAAAACTTGAAATCGCATCATATGACCCCTTTAAATACAATTATCGGTGAACGTTCCATTTTTCACATTGGAATTTCCATGCTTTTGGATTTTTTTTACTCAGAAATTGATAGTAAATCTCACAATTAGTTACAAAGAAACAGCAAGTAACACATTAAGCATGAAGTTTTGAAGAAGAAAGACTGAAATGGTATTGTATTGTAAAACTTACTCCAATAATCTGTCAATAAACTTCAAAAAGAGTCCCTGAGCCTAAAGAGATGCTTGCCTCAGTTTTAAACAGCAAGTATAAAATATCAAATGCAAATGCAAAAGCAGCAGATTGGTTTCTGGCACAGATTCATCACTCGAAATCACTTCTGTTTTCACCCCCATAATGATGTCAGCAGCAGCTGGGATGTTGGTGGATTTATAAACACACTTTTACGAGGTCGTGACTTTATTTCTCTGATTCAGAGCATTAAAACTGACAAATAAACTGCCAAGCGAGATTAAAGCCCATTAAAGAACGACTTGAGGGGTCACAGACACCCCTAGACTCTGTCTCTCTCTGTATCTTGACCAATAAAGGGAAATATGCTGTGTTGTGTATTTGTTCGACTCCAGACGGCTGTTTCTGGGTTTTCCAGTAAAAACAGGAGGGAAAAGCTGGAGGGTGGAGACCAGGACTGACATCAGAGTAACGTGGATCCACTCTTTTAAGAGTCAGGCCATGCCGTGTGCTCACTAAAGCACGGCACGCAGGAAAGCAGCACATCCGTGGGAGAAACACACATCTGGATTTGCTTTTTGGAGGGGTGAGGTACGTGCAGCACTGTTTCAATGATGTGTAGATGTCTGTCAAACGACGGGTCATTTTAACTGAATTTACCTGCTGTGAGGATCAGATGTGTCCACTGCGCTGGAGAGCTTAAATTCTTGTGCTTTCATTTTGATTTGCTCAAATGATAACGAGCCAAAAAACTATTACAACGTATTGGCTCAAAGGAATGTCCTGAAACAACATGTTCTGTTTCTACTGAAGTAGAAGAACAGGGGAAAAAAGAAAAAGTAAAGCTGATGAGACAAGCAAAAGCAAGAGACGTTTTAGCATTTTTAATTCTGTTTAAAACGGCATTACATATTTGGCAGATTTTTCTAAACGTATTAATCAAAATGTACATTATTGCCAGGTTAATCTGTATTGATTATTGATTGGTCTGAATGCCTGAAAAGAAAAGAAAAAGGTGTCAGCTGTTAATATTGAATCATGTTTCTTCTTCACTTTTCAAATGCTTTTTGTGATATATTTGCATTATGCAAATCAACAATAAAGTGATAAATCATGATGGTATATATGTTTTACTAACAATCCCACGGTAAAGTACTAAAGCGGCTGACTGTTGCTATGGTTACCTCATTAGTGAACACAACTTGTGCTTCTGACTGTCAATTTAAATTGTACATATGCACGCTGACTAACTAGTAATGTGTTTTTTTCCAAAAAAAAAAGAAATGCATGAAATTGATCAAAAGTGTCAGTAAAGACATTTATAACGTTACAAAAGATTTCTGTCACATATACGCTGTTCTTTTGAACTTTCTAGTCATCAAACAATCCTGAAAAGTAAAATGCATCACGGTTTCGACAAAAATATTGTGTTTCTTGTGCAGCAAATCAGCATATTAGACTGATTTCTGAGGAATAGTATGTCCGTTGGTTGCGGCGACACTGAAGACTGGAGGAATGATGCTGAAAATTCAGCTTTGCGTCACAGAAATAAATTACATTTTATAATATATTCACACAGAAAACAGATTTTTAAATTGTAATAATATTTCACTGTTTTTACTGTATTTCTGAGCAAATAAATGCAGCCGTGGCGAGCAGAAGAGACTTGTTTCAAAAACATTAAAAACCTCACTGACCACAAACTTCTGCATGCTAGTGTATTAGTTCACACATTAATTAGTAGTTTCAGACAGTCCCATAATTCACATCCTGAGATAAACAAACACAAATAAGACTTAGTGCAGGGGCCAGCTGCATAAACTTAGCCTCTAAGACAGTCTTAAGAACTAGTCTGACCAACTATCAGTTAGCCAAAGGGTAATAAGTCTTATTTTTGGGATTCAGTTTAGACTAATCTAAGTTTATGTAACTGAATAAAAAAAAAAAACAGACCAGTTTTAAAGAAACCAAAAATTGATTACTAACTTCTAAGACTAGTCTAAACCTTTTAAGCAACCATACCCTGCTTAACTGCTTAACTGCGATTAGTGAGTCAAGATTCAAACTTCTAACTGATCAAAGAAGCTGTAAAAAAAATTCAATGTTGTAAGTTCTCCCGCTGTTTTTCCACCTAATCCGCAGCCTGACAGACGGTTTACCTAATCACACTAGAAATATCATGCAACTACACAATGCTTTCATACCATAGGGATGCCACTTCCAGGATTCCTGGAGTACAGTAACTCACCCACAAGCTGTTACAAACCACTATGACTTCCTTTTTTTTATGTGAAAACATAAAATGCTGCTCTTTTCAGTACAATGAAATCAAGGCATATGGGTTTGAAATGACATGAGGCTGAGTAAAAACGCTATTTCCATTTGGGGTGATTTTTCAAGGTGACTATTTCCTTAAAATTGTGAGTAAAAATTTGGAATAATTACAATTTTTTTATGTTTTTAAAAGATGTCTCTTGCTCACCATGGTTGCATTTATTTGATCAGAAATACAGTAAAATTGCTAAATATTGCTGTAATTTAAAATAATTGTTTTCTGTGTGAATATATAGTAAAATGCTATTTATTTCTGTGATCAAAGCTGGATTTTCAGCATCATTCCTCCAGTCTTCAGTGTCACATGATCTTCAGAAATCATTCTAATATGCTGGTTTGCTGCTCGAGAAACCTTTCTGATTATTATCAATGTTGAAACAGTCGCTGAAAGTGACGACACTTAAAGTTGCAAAAGATTCTTTTGAACTTTCTATTCATCAAGGAATCCTGAAAAACAACATGCATGACTGTTTCCACAAAAATATGAAGCAGCACAACTGTTTTCAACACTAAGGAATAATCAGAAATGTTTCTCGAGCAGCAAATCAGCATATTAGAATGATTTCTGAAGCATCATGCGACACAGAAGACTGGAGTAATGGATGCTGAAAATTCAGCTGCGCATCACAGAAATAAATTACATTTTAACATACTCAGATAGAAAACAGTTTTTTAAATTATAAGAATATTTCAAATTTTTTATTTATTTTTGATCAAATAAATGCAGCCTTGGGCAGCAGAAGAGACTTCCTTTAAAGCGATTAAAAGTAAAAACTGACACTGAACATCTCTCCACAGAAACATGGAGAACGACATACAATTAACAACATCATCCATCCTTTCCACAATCCCTACGGCCGTCTCCAGGAACAACCTCACCAACGACACCCAGTGTCCGCATTGGGACGTGTGGGACTGGTTGTACATCATGCAGCCTGCTTACATGTTCATCATCTGTGTGCTGGGAATCCTGGGAAACATCTTTGTCCTGCTGGTCTTCGGCCTGCATAAGAAAGCGTGTACGGTGGCGGAAATCTACTTGGGGAATCTGGCGGCTGCCGACCTCCTGTTGGTCTCATGTTTGCCGTTCTGGGCCATCAACATCGCCGATGGGTTTAACTGGCGATTCGGCTCGCTCATGTGCCGACTAGTCAACACAGGCATCAAAATGAGCATGCTTTGCAGTATTTACTTACTAGTGTTGATTAGCGGCGACCGCTATGTCGCACTCGTCCACGCTTTGTCACGTGGTAGAATGAGACGACCGCGGTACGCCAAGCTCAACTGCATCGCCGTCTGGTTTTTCGGATTAATCCTCAACTACCCAACGCTTCATTTCCGGGACACTCAGTTCATCCCGGAGCTGAACATCACGGCTTGTATTTTGAACTATCCGAACCCCAACATTGGCCTCGCTTGCGACATTCTTCTCATCTTGCTAGGCTTCATCGTCCCATTTTTGGTGATCTCCTACTGCACTCTGAAGATCATCCGAGCTCTGCGCGAGCAGGTCATCGACCGCTTCAATGCGGAAAACACTGAGAGGAAAGCCACCATCCTGGTGCTGGTGGTGCTGATGGTGTTTCTCTTGTGTTGGGTGCCGTTCCACCTCGTGACCCTCATGGATATCCTGATGCGCTTCGGTGTCTTCGGCGGATGTAACTTTGCATCCGGTCTGGACGTCTCCAATCAGATATTCACCTACTTGGCTTTGAGCAACAGCGTGTTGAACCCCATACTCTACGTGATCGTGGGCAAGAACTTCAGGAAGAAAGTCATAGAGCTGATGAAGCAGCTTAAGGAGAAAAAAAATGATTCGACAAGCGGTTCTACAAGATCACAGCTCTCCTCAACCTTAAAGACCTTCACAACATATTAAGAACATTACGTATTAAACATCCATAGGCACAAATTAAAATGATAATTTATAATGTTTGTTTGATGTGCTATGCTGTAAAATGCTATTTCAGTCTTTCTATTTCACATTAAATTCAATGTTTTACGTTTCTTCATAATTATTTGTAAAATGTACTAGCAAATATCAAGTGAAAATTGTTTGCGTAAATCTTACATCAAATGTAAAGACCATCACAAAATATTAAGGCCATTATGTATAAAATGTCCATAGTTACACATTAAAGTTATAATTTATTTGTATGTTTAATATGTTAATTAATATGTTTAATATTATTTTGTTTGTTTAATATGTCATTTTGATGTGATTCTGAAATGTTGTAAATAAAAATGTACATTTTCATTTTATGTTTTAAGATGCCAAAAATCAGAAATGTCTGTGGTGTTTTTTTGGTAAAGAAAGTTTTTGTGTATCTCTGATATTAATGGAATAATAGTAAAATACCGTCAAATCAGTGTTATTTTAGTATCACTGAGATACTATTATAGTTTTTTATTAATATTTTGAATTAGTTTTGTATTTTTATATTTTACGTTTTAATTTTAAGTTAAAGTTTTAGTCATTTAATTTTGTGCTTTTGCCAATTTATTATTATTTTTTATGGTTTTATTCATTTTTATTTACATTTTTAATTTTAAGTAACACAAATGGTTTTAATCTGAGTTCACTTCAATATCCCAAATTAAGTACAATTACATTAAACATCACGTTTATAATTAAAACTCAAGGTTGCACAGATGTTTCTTTGTCATTTTGGATAAAAGTGTGTGCTAAATAAATGTAAACATATATTTATCCTTACAAAATATTGCAGAGAATACAATGACACTACTGTGGTACTTGTTCAAAAAACATGGCAATATCATGGCACTTTGTGTCTGTGTAATGCATGTTAAATATCAGACAGAGATGGACAGACGGTGATTTCTGCAGACTGTGTCTGTTTGTTTCCAGTGTAAGAAAATGACTAGTTGGTTTTTAAAGAACAGACTTTCCAGTAATGACTCTTCACTCGTTCCTTTTTGTGTGTCTATGAATAACAACCTCCTAAATAGTGTTTTTCCAGCGATCCCTCAATGACCAGACATGTTTTTTAGAGGACTGCGGTTGGTAACACAGAGTAGTGGGACCTTCATGATTGCGGATGGGTGGCTGTACTGTAATCTGACAGCATTCCCTCAAATAAAGCATATATTAGTGGTATAAATTCATCACCGTCTGTAAAACAAAACCTCCTTCTTTAAAAATACCATCTCTTGGCTGCATCGCCAGCGCTTCAAACATTTGCATGCAACACTTTAACCCCGTGGATTTGATTTTCAGCTGTATTTTGTACCTGTCTGAGGTGCAATATACAAATCCTGGCTTGGACGTGTCCGGGAAAAACTGCACATATGGTTACCCTAGGTAAGGGGTTGAGTGAACTATCAGTTCACTTTTAGAAATGAGTTTACTCTCAGAAATGTACAGTTCTACTTTTAGAAATGAGCCATGAGGTTCTGTAAACTTAAGCAAGGTCACTTATGTTCAGATTTAAGTCTTTAATCCAGATATGTTGGTTATTATATATATACAAAATACAATATATTCAGAGAATTGAAGAAACATAACAAAAACTAATCACCCCACCGGTGACCTTAAACAAAATATTTTTTTAATTTAACAAAACAAACAAAAAAAGTTTAAACTTTTTATTTCAGCTAGTTGCCAAGGCAACATTTCTAATTTAGTTTAACTTGATCAACAAAAACTAAAACTGAATTCAAAAAATGTTTCATTAAAATTAAAAAAAAACTACTAAAAATGACAAAAACACAAAACAAAATGACTAAAACATTAAAACAGAAATTAAAACATTTAAAAAAGTATAAAATGTGTTTGTTAAATAAAAACAAAACTAAAATATTAATAAAAGCTGTAATAGTATTTCAACTGTACTGAAATAACACTGGTTTAACAGCTCTGCAGAGTATACAGAATCTGATCTCATGTTGTCAACAGAACTGCACGGCTAACATCCAAGGTAAATAATCACTACTGACATTTCATAAATGCATTCCATATTAAATATAAAAACTATTACTCCTCAAAACATCAAGTGAAGACTAGTTGTGATAGTGATACTAGTATTAGTTATTCTGCCAGAGCATCACAACTAAGTTTTTGTGAATACAGAACTTATCTGACAGTTACAGTCATACAGTGTCTGCAGAAGCGGTTGACTCAGATTGCCCTCTGTTGGTAGATATGCTGCATTACAAGTGTATATTATATAGCTGAAACCTTTTACAATACATCTATCTATCTATCTATCTATCTATCTATCTATCTATCTATCTTTGCCATTATATAATCTTTCTGACTGTCTGTCTCTCAATCCATATCTGTTTTTATCAATATATAATCTATTATCCAACTGCATAGCAATCTTTTTGCAACCATCCAGAATATCAATGTTTTTTTGTTTTGTTTGTTATTTGTTTTTTTCTGATAGACTGTATGTCCTTCAAAACCTTCAAACTTCAAAATACTTCAAACTAAAAAAAACTTCAAACTTAAAACTTCAAGCTTTTAAAACAACTTAAAACTTTCAGGCTTTGTCAAGCCAATACCAAAGTTTGTCTTGACAAACATTTTTATCTAGTTATATAATATGAGCTCATAAAAACTGCATGTATAATAAATACAGAAGACAAAAATGTCACACTGCTTCACTGACCAATTTGTGTCATTTTTAGTATTAAATGTACTATTAGTATTATTTATATGATACTTTCTATGAAGGAAACAAGCAAATAAGTCCAGTAGCGCATCAGATTTTGTCCCACAGACATTATGTTTGCATTACTCTGAAGTCTTCATCTGTCTCTCTTCAGTGGAGGGAAGAGAAAGTCTGAGTATAAACAGATTCAGGCTCAGCAGCCGCTCAATGGTTCTGGAGGAATGAGGCTGTAAAGACTGAGCTGTTCTCTGTCTCTTACTGAACGCTCCTTCTGCAAGAACAGGAAGATTGTGAGGTGAGGAGAAAGCCAGGAATATCAGTCCACCAGAAAAAGTAAGGTAAGTACATACGATATATGATTCAAAGTGGCTTCAAGAAATATTTGGATGCTTCAGTCACAATTTCATCATTGCATTAGATCAGGTATAGACACAATTAATTGTGTTTTCATTTTCAACACTAGATCTATTGCTTTACCATTTCAAACCGAACAAGCCTTTTTTTATTAAATGTTTTGCTTCTAAATTGTTTGTGCATTTATTAATTTTTTTTTTTACAATAATTTCAAGTTAAATTTCCCCAAATTGGGAATCATGAGCTGATGAAAAGCTAGTAATTGATTAAATCAGAAAAATGTCAAATTAAAATTAATTTTAAAATAAAAACCTTCAAAATAAAACTGTTACATGTTTTATTTGTTTACCTGTATGTCATGGGTCAATTAACCAACATTAGGGAATCATGGGCATGCATATGTGTTGTTTAATAATTGAAATAATAATTTTTATCTCGGGGGACTTCAAGAAAATATCTTAGATCAAAGTGGATTGGATGACAAAAAATCTCTTCAATAAATGACACATTATAAAGTTAGTTCCTTTTTTTTTTTTTTTTTTGAAGTATTTTCTGAAAAAAATGTACATCAGCAGAACTAGGCTACATTTTCTTGAAATAGTTACAAACTAAAGTTCTAAAACAGCGGCTCCCAAATTGAAATTATTATAAACTTAATACATTTCCATTTTGATATTTTATATCGAAGCCTCGGAACAAAAAAAAAAACAGAAAAAAAAAAAAAACACATTCACACATTGTAAAGTAAAATAATTTTTAGTGTCACTGGAATAAATTAGACACCAAATTTAGGATGGATTAAGAAAGTTTATCACTGATATCCTAATGTAATTTGTATAAAAAATTTTAATTAGTTTATATATTTTCTGTTTTCGTTGTAATTTCAAATTTGAGTTTTGTTGTGTTTTTGTCATTTTTATTCGTTTTTTAAAGCCTATATTGTTTTTTTATTCACTTTTATTTCAGTTTTAATTATTTTAGTACAAGTTTTTTTATCTTCTAGGATGCAGCCAGAAGAGCTTGAGTCATTGGCGACGCTTCAGCCTCCAAATGCATTCGTCACCCCAGCATACCTGGATTTTTTCAACTCAACAGAGTGGGATCTAGTCTACTCCATCATTCCACCGTACATCTTCACCGTGTGCTTGACAGGAATTGTGGGAAATTTTTTCGTATTGCTAGTGTTTCTGCTCCAGGGAAGCCGCTGGTCCGTGCTTGAGATCTATCTTGGTAATCTGGTGCTGGCTGACCTCCTCCTACTAGTCTGTCTGCCGTTTTGGGCCATGAACATCCTGAACTATTTCATGTGGTTTTACGGAGAGATCATGTGCAAGGTGGTCAACCTCTCCTTCAACGTCAACATGTACACCAGCATCTACATGCTAGTGATGGTGAACGTGGACCGCTACCTCGCGCTCGCCTTGACCATGAAGGCCATGTGGCTTCGTCGGAAAAGCTACGCCAAATTCATTTGTGTCGTTCTTTGGCTGTTCGGTGTGGGAATGGGAGCTTCGACAGTCTGCATACGAAAACTGAAAGATATTCCAGGTCACCAAGCCGTCGAATGCCACCTGGATTATCCCAACACAAGTTGGAGACTCGCTCATCTTCTGCAGTTGAACCTGGTGGGCTTTGCTGTGCCGATCCTGGTCATCACGTTCTGCTGCGTCAATATCATCCGGGCTTTGAAGCGACGGAGACACATCGGTTATTGTGAGGACAGAAACGACAAGAAGGCTACGGTCCTGGTGTGCGCCGTCACCCTGCTCTTCCTCATCTGCTGGGGTCCGTTTCACTTCATGACTTTGCTAGACTTACTCTGTGATCTGAAGGTTTTGGATCAGAATAAGTGGTCTCACTTTCTAAACATCGGAAGCCAGTTTTCTGTGTACCTTGCATTCTCAAACAGCTGCCTGAATCCGGCACTGTATGTTTGCTCAGGAAAGTATTTCAAGAGGAAAGTCAGCAGCATCTATAATAGAAGAAAACGCTCCTTGGATGCGACTGCTCTACAGCGGACTGTTTTAACCTCTACGACAACCGCCAATCAAATCAAGCCTGTTGTGTTATATGAGAAAGACTAGTGTAAGATTTTCACAGCACAGCCATGATCTTCATCACTGCAAATTGTGTTTCCAGTATTGTTGCAATTATCAGGGTTGCCACTCTTTGTGACCAAACAAATTTCCGTAATATTTCTCAATTATATAAATCAATAATTTTAGAAATTAATTTAATTTTTACCCAATTAGCTTATTAGATTGGTTTTATTAAATACATGAATTAATTAATTAATTAACTACATAATATGTGACCTTGGACACAAAACCGTCATAAGGGTCCCCTTTTTTAATTGAGATTTATACATCATCTGAAAGCTGAATAAATAAGCTATCCATTGATGTATCATTTGTTATGATAGGACAATATTTGGCCGAGATACAACTATTTGAAAAATCTGGAATCTGAGGGTGTAAAAATATATATATAGATTGAGAAAATCATATAATTAAATATAAATATAATTAATATAAATTTTAAAAGGTGTCCAAAGGACGTCCCCTAGCAAATGCCCATATCTAATGATATAATTTTGTTTAGTGTATTTACGGTAGGAAATTTACAAAAATATCTTCATGGAACATGCTCTTTACTTAATATCCTAATGATTTTGGCTAAAAGAAAAATCGCTAGTTTTGACCCATACATGTATTTTTTGGCTATTGCTACAAATATGCCCCAGTGACTTAACACTGGTTTTGTGGTCAAGGGTCATATATATATTACAGAAAAATGTAATGTCATATATTAAAGAAAAATTTATTTTATACATTAAATGGGTTATGAATTCAGAAATCAACTTTTACTTGAGCTTTTTATATATAAGAGGTCATTGTACTAAAAGAATATCCTGTAATTTTCAGAACTGAAAACGTCCTTGTTACTGAAATAAAAAAGCGTTATTGGACACAGGCCCCGCGACGGCTAATTCTGTAGCCCCGCCCACTGATTCAGATCGAGCAACCAAACAATAAACATGCTGTTAAAGATCGCAAAATATCGTGCAGTGCCTGGTTGTGGAAGAACACAGTCGCTGCATAACCTTCCTTCAAATATTAGGAATGTGTGGTTGAAATACAGAGTTCTGGCATGAAACTCTAGATGGCGCAGTCCGATAGGTCTAACTCAGTCTGACCTGGCGACATCATTGTCACATGGCAGCTGATTGGTTCTCTCCTGTATCGGTAGCCAATGAGCTCGCTGCTCAACATTCAAATATATGATTAGTGCTGGCAGTAGCAATTGCAGCTTGCTTCAGAAACCCTCCACCTTCCCCAGCTCCCCCTGTATAGATCTGCTACGAGGTGATTCATGTACGCTATATGGGGTTATTCGTATGTGTTATATGTGCAGCAGCAATATTTCTTACATGCTCACAGCAGCATGTTGTGGATGTATTGGCAGTAGCAAGTCTCTGTACTTGCTCTGCCGCAGCAGCAGCGTAGCAGATCGATTCCCCCAAGGCCAAATACATTAACATTGTCATGTACATTACCATGCCAATCCCTAGACTTTTTTTTTTATCTGATTCACTCTACCTAGCATATGTAGAGAAAATCAATTTATGAATAAAATTGCATGACAAAGAAATACGAATAATAATTAATCATCATCATCTCATCATCACGCTTTTAAGTTGATTTTTGTTTGTTTTCTAAAATGATTTTTTTTGTTTGATTGTTGTTGTTTGTTTTACCCGATTAACTCTACTTGGCATACGTAGGAAAATAAATCATTTATAGATTTATAGATTTTATACTTTTCCTTGGCTTTTCTAAACCTAAAAAAACAACAAAAAAACAGATGGCTGAATTATGGCAGGCTGCAAAATTAATTCTGATTTGAAGTTAAAGTATGGTTTGCTGTTCACTCTCAACACATAAATGTCATGCCGTCAGCTTCAGTTTCACAAATTCATTAAGCAGCTACACATTGTCACGTATCTAAATGTTTACCAAGATTACATTTAAAAGTTTTAACAGCAGTGATAAATTGTTTTAACTCTTTTAAAACAAACTCTTTGCTTTTTCCCTTGAGGTTTATGGGTAGAGCTTTGAATATAAACAGGAAGTGCCAAATTAGAGGACGCTGATTCGGATAAAGAATGCTAAGCACAGACACACTTCTTCAAATCAAGTCATCTCTTTAGCTTTGATGCAACTTTGAACAAAGAGGACTCAGAGGTGAACATCAATCTTGTTACACACCTAATATCGAAATAGCAATGTCACCACAACATGCACAAATACAGCTGAGCAGGATGTTTACCATCATCCGAGGAGCATTAAACTATAGCACCGATTTGCTTGTGTTAGTAAACATTGCTTAAACTATCATAAGGCTGTCGCTGAGGTCATTAGATTACTAAACCAAATATGGTGAAGAAACTCTTTAAACATAATATTTACATTAAACCGGCGGTGCTGGCAAATTAATGTCATTAATTCATCATAACAAGAACAGCTGCAGCAGTCTGATTCCTTTACGTTACTAGAAATAACACAGGGCTGCAAATCTGTAAATGAATGATCAAATTTAGCATGTCAACATTAATTTGACCTCTTTAATGGGTCATTAGATTGAAACTTTGGCAAATAAAATTGTATTTAAAAAAACAGGCACTGCATTTGTCATTTCAATTATTTTGCTCATCGTAATGTTGTGTTTCTATGTTTATTATTGTACCTTGCTGCTAACTTGTAAATATGCAAATACTCAAATACTGATACGCAAATTATCTTCTGCTAACCCACACATAACTGCCAGACTCCCATCAATCCCACAAACTCACAGGACATTTCGTCTCCTTGGAATTATAAGATTCTAGCTGCCGTTTTTGTCAACATTGAGTTATTCACATATTCTTATTCTGTGACTTATTTACATTATGTGAAGTTTTTTTGTTTTTTTTAAGTTGTGTACATTTTGGGACTGATGTATGAAAGAGATGTTCCCCATATCCCATTTCACTTATGGAGTGCAAACACTTTGAAGCTCAATATCTCAAAACTGCTCAGAATGCGGACAGAACCTTATAATTCCAAGGTGACGATTTATTAGGAAGTGCACCATTTCATACAGGGTTTAAACTGCAGTAGTCTGACCCTGATCACTGATGTATCAGCCATTCAAATGAAAGATTACTACAGAAAGCAGTGTGGATTCTTGTGGATTATCTCTTATATTAAAATACAAAAATGCAGATAATATGCAGAACAAATGATCTCATATATGATGTAACATGACATCAAAATTACAGTGAACAAAATGCTAATTAAATATTATATGAGATATATATATATATATGCATATATAATAAACATATATAGTTATTTATTACTATAATTGTTTTTATTTACAAAATACTTATGCTATAATTTACAATTACACAAAAATTACCATACTTCCAATGGTGATAAGATATTATTATAATTTATTTATTTATTCATTTAGCAGATGCTTTTTATCCAAAGCGACTTACAAACGAGGACGACAGAAGCAATCAACTGTAGTATTAAAACAACTAAAAACAGATCCAAAACTAGAAGCTACAACTTTATAAATACTACCTATACACATTTTAAAAATAAAGAATTAAATAAAAATGACAAATGCATACAACAAACTTTCAAAACTTAACATTTAAGTGAAAAACAAAAAATAAAGCTAAAAACAAGTCAAAATATTAAAGAACAAAAGGTATGAGTATACTAATGATTCTAACATAACACTAAGCCAAACACCAAAGAACAACACATGTGTATGTACAGCCACACACACATACACATTTATAAATTCAATATATATATTTTCATTTCCATTTAGTTTGTTGAAGTATTAAAATAACTCAAATTAAATAAAACTAAAACTTAATAAAAGACCTATACAGACATAATAAATTCAGACATAATTTAACTAAAATTAAAATATATAACAAATAATAATACAAATCAAACGACAGTAGTTTATCAGTTATTCTAAAAAAATAACACTGCCAAACACATGCTAAAAAAACAACAACTTACACATAGTAAGAAATGGTTATAAAAAACTGAAACAGAAGTGAAACAAGTAATAGGAATTTTATTATTTAATATTTTGGTATATTATTTTAGATCATTGTGGTCCCACAACCTCTTTTTCAGTTGTAGAAAAACTGCTAAGAAAAGCTGAATCTAGCACATAAGTGAAATAATATGAAATTATAAGCCTAATAAATGCACATTTATATGCAACATAAGTATCAAGTATCCAGCCACTATTGTATGAATGTGTTATGTGCCAAAACTGCATAATTAGAAGTACAGTATATACGTACTTTCCTAGCCACCAGAACACAATTCTAGTGTGTACTGCAAGCATATGAATCGGGACGCAGCCAGGATCTAATACTTCACTTCAGAAGTGACATATACAGTCAGGAGGTAAACATTCCATGCAACTCTTCACATAAACCACTCTCATTCCACATAATATATCACGTGTTAGATGTTTCAGTTATCTTCTGTTAATCCAGATGTGTGCAAACTTTCCATACGTACGGTATGATAACACCTCTACATCTGCAGTTCATCAGTCTTAAAGGAATTTGTGCAGAGGTTTTATGTCATGAGCTGGTGAGAGAGACCTGGTTAGAGAGACAACCATGAAGATTTGCTGAAAAATGCCAAATATTAAAACTGGAATCCAATCTGATTAGCAGTTTTTTATTATTATTATTGGTTAGTCGGATTAATCAATTAAATCATAATTGAAGGGCTTATTTAATCCAATCAATGTGAAGTGGACATGAAGCATTTGAAACACACATGGGGTTAAACGGTAAACATTTTCCTTATAAAATTCAGGACTTTTATGTTTGCAACTAAAATAGGCTAATTCATCTTTTTCGTTCATGACAAAATTTAAGAGTTTAGATTAGAGATTAACATTTATTAAATATTGAATTCAATACCCTCAATTTTGTAAGACTGTTAAGATAACTACAACACTTAGATTTGGGTAGGCTTAAGAGGATCACTTAACAAAACATTTAAAGAATTTAAATAAGTAAATAAATAGGACGTGATCACAAATGTATAAGTAATCCTAGTAAATAAAGTAATAAATGGGAAGTGATTGAAATGTATTCCTTATACATATAATTTATTTGTAATGCCTAATCATATATATATATATATGATTAGGCATTAAAAAGAAAACTTAGATTGGGTGGTCTAAATAGGATCACTTACCATATGTTATAAATATGTAAATATGTAATGGAGTGATTGCAATTGTATGGGAAGTAATCCTATCAAATAAATACGTAAATTCATACATAAATGGGGACGGATCCCAAATGTATTGTTCGGGATCATATTAAGGATTAGTTCCTTTCCAGAATGAAAATCATTTATCTTCACACTTCCACTTGTTCCAAACCTTTATGAGTTTAATCTGCTGAACACAATAGAAGATATTTTAAAGAATGTTGGTATCCAGACAGTTTTTGATGGGCACCATGACTTCATATAGGAAAAAAAATCCTGTTTGTGGGCCCATCAACTGTCGTACCAACATTTTTCAAAATATCTTTGTGTGTAACCAGAAGAATGAAACTCATACAGTTTTGGAACAAGTGGAGGGTGAGTAAATGATGACAATTTTCATTCTGGAAGTGAACTAATCCTTTAAATAAATAAATATACAATATGTATATATATACAGTGGGTACGGAAAGTATTCAGAACCCCCTTAAATTTTTCACTCTTTTTGTTATATTGCAGCCATTTGCTAAATCATTTAAGTTATTTTTTTTCCTTATTAATGTACACACAGCACCCCATATGGACAGAAAAACACAGAATTTTTGACATTTTTACAGATTTATTAAAAAAAGAAAAACTGAAATACCACATAGTCCTAAGTATTCAGACCCTTTGCTGTGGCACTCATATATTTAACTCGGGTGCTGTGCATTTCTTCTGATCATCCTTGAGATGGTTCTACACCTTCATTTGAGTCCCACTGTGTTTGATTATACTGATTGGACTTGATTAGGAAAGCCACACACCTGTCTATATAAGACCTTACAGCTCACAGTGCATGTCAGAGCAAATGAGAATCATGAGGTCAAAGGAACTGCCTGAAGAGCTCAGAGACAGAATTGTGGCAAAGGCACAGATCTGGCCAAGGTTACAAAAAAATTCTGCTGCCCTTAAGGTTCCTAAGAGCACCGTGGCCTCCATAATCCTTAAATGAAGACGTTTGGGACGACCAGAACCCATCCTAGAGCTGGCCGTCCAGCCAAACTGATCTATCGGGGGAGAAGAGCCTTGGCGAGAGAGTAAGAAGCACCCAAGATCACTGTGGCTGCGCTCCAGAGATGCAGTCAGGAGATGGGAGAAAGTTGTAGAAAGTCAACCATCACTGCAGCCCTCCACCAGTCGGGGCTTTATGGCAGAGTGGCCCGACGGAAGCCTCTCCTCAGTGCAAGACACATGAAAGCCCGCATGGAGTTTGCTAAAAAAACACCTGGAGGACTCCAAGATGGTGAGACAGAAGATTCTCTGTCTGATGAGACCAAGATAGAACTTTTTGGCCTTTAATTCTAAGCGGTATGTGTGGAGAAAGCCAGGCACTGCTCATCACCTGGCCAATACCATCCCTACAGTGAAGCATTGTGGTGGCAGCATCATGCTGTGGGGGTGTTTTTAAGCTGCAGGGACAGGACGACTGGATGCAATCAAGGGAAAGATGAATGCGGCAAAGTACAGGGATATCCTGGACGAAAAAACCTTCTCCAGAGTGCTCAGGAACTCAGACTGGGCCGAAGGATTACCTTCCAACAAGACAATAACCCTAAGCACACACCTAAAATAACGAAGGAGTTGCTTCACAAAAACTCTGTGACTGTTCTTGAATGGCCAAACCAGAGCCCTGACTTAAACCCAATTAAGCATCTCTGCAGAGACCTAAAAATGGCTGTCCACCAACATTTACCATCCAGCATGACAGAACTGGAGAGGATCTGCAAGGAGGAATGTTAGAGGATCCCCAAATCCAGGTGTGAAGAACTTGTTGCATCTTTCCCAAAAAGGACTCATGGCTGTATTAGATCAAAATGTGCTTCTACTAAATACTGAGCAAAGGGTCTGAATACTTAGGACCATGTGATATTTCAGTTTTTCTTTTTTAATAAATCTGCAAAAATGTCAACAATTCTGTGTTTTTTTGTCAATATGGTGTGCTGTGTGTACATTAATGAGGAAAAAAAATTAACTTAAATGATTTTAGCAAACGGCTGCAATATAACAAAGAGTGAAAAATGTAAGGGGGTCTGAATACTTTCCGTACCCACTGTATATATATATCCTGGAAATCAACAGTCATGCTGTCCTAGTTCTTTGTGAAACATGATTTGCATGGGTCATTATTCCGTGAATGCAACGCCTACTCACATTATATGGTACAAATACACTGGAAGTACCTGAGAGTAGCATTCATCTCCTTTCGAAAAATGATACCTTAGCGTCTACCATGGACCCGAACACTTCTGTAAACTGTACTATCTCTCCTCATGGACACACGGTGGAGCAGTACATGTACCCGGCAGCTTACTCGCTGTTCTTCATAATTGGATTTCCAGCAAACTGTCTGTCCCTGTACGTGGCCTGGGTTCTGATGAAGAAGGGCAATAATTTGGCGGTTTATCTGATTAATTTGTCAGTCGGAGATCTGCTGTATATCCTCACTCTACCCGTTTGGATCATGATGGCACTCGGCAATGCGGTGAACGATGGTATTTGCAGCGTTATAGCGGTGGTCATGTTCAACAGCTTCTATGTGGGTTCAGGGTTGCTGTGCTGCATCTCTATGGACCGATATTTAGCCATTGTGTTTCCGCTGCATTTCGCACGTGTGCGAGAGGTCAGAACTGCAGTACTGGTGAGCGTCATCGTGTGGCTGGTGGAGATCGTGCTTCATCTGGGCCTTCTAATCTACACAGAGATGATCGGAAACTTTTCTGCCAGTCGTATGTGCGAGGAGCAGATGATAATGAGCGCCACCGCCGCCAACGTGGCAATCACACTCGCGGTCCTGGGATTTCTCATTCCTGTGCTCATTATGAGCTTCTGCTTCGAGGAGATCATCAGGGCGCTGAAGAAAAGCACATCTACTGTGGTCAGCGAAAGGAGGAAGATTTGCCGCCTTCTCTTCTTTCTCCTTTTCACCTACTTGTTGGCTTTTACGCCCTTCCAGGTGGTGATGTTCATCAGAGGACTGCTGGAGCCTGGAAACTGCAGCATCACGAAGAATTTCAGAGACATTTACATGGTGTTTGTGGCTATGACTACTATAAACGGTGTTTCAGACCCCATCCTTTGTCTCATAAGTGACGGTGCCAAAACTGAAATGAAAAGACTTAAGCTCTGAGGAACAATTCAGTAAGATGTATTCATCTGTGATGAAACCCTGAGACTCCAAATATACGGTATATTAATGTCTTGACAGACTCTTAAGATCTTAAGCCTGTAAAGTCTGACATATGAAATTAGTCAGAATTAATTTTTTGAAATGGAACCGTTTATTGAACCTTTAGACAAAGTTTGGTTACATGTTTTTGTTGAGTATCATATTTGATACATCAGGCTTGTATGACTCATAGTGAGAATATGGAGGGGAAAACAGCTCAATTTAATTTAGACAACCGAGGAAAAATGCCATTTGTCTGTCACGGAATGCCAGGAGAAAACAAGGTTAGATCCAAATGCAGTAGTTTATTAAAGTAACAAATAAACAGAACCGAACCAAAACTAAACAAGGTAACTTCAAACACAGGGAACAGAAAAATACAACGTAACCTCAAACAATACTGCAGCCAAGACAGACAGTGAGAGCATGGTATAAGTAGTAATGGGATGATGAGTAAATTACTAACAGGTGATCATGAACAGAACGACAAGGCAAAGGACTATGGGAAACAGTTCAAAACATGTAACAAAAACAGGAAGAGCGCCCTCAAGTGGCCAGTGACATTACCCCCCCCCTCTACGGAGCGGATACCAGACGCTCCACCAGAACACACAAAAGTTCAGGAGGGAGGTGGAATTGAGGCGGACAAGGGGGAGGGATGGCGGGCCAGGACCGAACAACGGAAGAGGACCAGGGGACAGAGCTAGACCAAGGCATGAGCATAGAACCGGCAGGGTGAAAGGCCAAGGTGGGGCCAGCAGGATGAACCAGCAAGGCCCCAACCACACAGGAATCCCAGCAGATAGCCAGGATGGAGCCGGAGGAATGAGCCAGTGAGGCTCCTGCCAAACAGGAACCCAGGTGGGCAACCAGAGCAAAGCCGGAATCCTGCCAGGCAACACTGATGGGACAGAAAACCCTCTCAGCGACTCAGGGAAAACTGTAAACAAGAGCAGAGAGAGATTAGTACCAGCCTCCTTGGCTGCAACAGGACAGGCCGATTGATACGCAATGGTCTCTGTGAGCTCCCGGACTGGAGTGGCTTCCTTAATGAGCTCTGTGGGTTCCCGGACTGGAGCAGGCTCTGGAGTGGACTCTGTGAGCTCCCAGACTGGAGCGGGCCATGTGCGGACCCTGTGAGCTCCCGGACTGGAGCGGGCTCTGAAGTATACCTTATAAGCTCCTGGATTGGAGCGGGCTCTGGAGTGGGCTCAGAGGGCTCTTGGACTAGAGCAGGCTCTGGAATAGACCTTGTAAACCCCCGGACTGGAGCGGGCTCTGGAGTGAGCTCCGGGTGAGCTCCCGGATTGGAGTGATTTCGCTTAATGCTCTCCTTGGCTCCCGGATTGGAGCGGGCTCTGGAGTGGGCTCTGTGGGCTCCGGGACTGGAGTGGGCTCTGGACTGGGCTCTGTGAGCTCCCTGACTGGAGCGGGCTCTGGACTGGGCTCTGTGAGCTCCCGGACTGGAGCGGGCTCTGGAGTGGGCCCTGTGAGCTCCCGGACTGGAGCGGGCTCTGGAGCAGGCCCTGTGAGCTCCCGGACTGGAGCGGACTCTGGAGTGGGCTGTTGAGAGCCCGGACTGGAGTGAGTTCCTTAATGAGCTCTTTAGGCTCCCGTACTGGAGTGGGCTCTACTGTCCTTCTCGCCCTCCGCCGCTTAGTGGGAGTCTGAAGGGTAGAGGTGGTGGGAAAATCCCTGCGGAAGGGTTCTGATTGGCCCAGTATTGCCCATTGACTTCGACCATGGAGATACTTGACGAAGCCCCAGAAGTCTAGGATCTCAAGTCCTTCCACCTCCCACTGGGGCAAAAGATTATCCAGACAGATTTTAAGGAGGTCCTTAAGTGCAGCCTCATAATTCATCCCCACCGTAAACGTCCAAAAAGTCTGGGCAAAACCACCAACCTCCATTCCCTGCTGCCTCAGAGCCATCAGAGCCCGGTGTCGAGCCACTCGCTCCTTCCCTGTGGCAGGAGGGGTAATCCGAATGTCCATGTCCCAACGAAGGCAAAAGCTAAACAAACTGCTGGATATCGTACGGGCTGCAGTATTCTGTCACAGAATGCCAGGAGAAAACAAGGTTAGATCCAAATGCAGTAGTTTATTAAAGTAACAAATAAACAGAACAGAACCAAAACTAGACAAAAGGTAGCTTCAAAACACAGGGAACAGAAAACACGACGTAACAAACAATACTGCAGCAAAGATAGACAGTGAGAGCATGGTATAAGTAGTGATGAAATGATGAGTAAATTGCCAAGAGGTGATAATGATCAGAACAAAACGACAAAGCAAAGGACTATGGGAAACGGAGTTCAAAACATGTAACACAGAAACAGGAAGAGCGCCCTCAAGTGGCCAGTCCAGGGCACCACAACCAGACACTGTGACATTGGCACAGATGCCGACATTTATATGGACAAAAAGATGAAATTCTGTTGCTTGTATTGTAAATCAATGAGATCTTTATAACAGTAGAGCAGATACTGACATAAAATCATCTAAACATCAGTGGTCGCTCTATATCTCCAGTAATATGTCTCAGTAAGATGAGATTGAAATGATCAAAACATAATGCTCTGGAGGCTTGTGAAGATCATTCCTCCGCTGAGGAACAGTGAAAGAAAAGCTTCTGGAAACAAACGCTCCTCAAAAGATCCCGATGATCAGATTTGAGACGCACAGATTTTTTCAAAAAAATTATTGATGAAGAATCAAGTAAAACCGAGCTGCTTCAGTGCAGTAAATGTTCATCTGGAAATATCAGAATCAGAATCAGAAAGAGCTTTATTGCCAAGTATGTTTGCACATACAAGGAATTTGTTATAGTGTCACAAGCTTCCAGTACACGGAGACAACAACAACACACATATAATAAAAATGAGATGTGAATAAAATTAACATGCATAAATATAAACCACAAAAAAAAAAAATTGTATGTACAGGTGTGCTATATATGGAATAGGAATAGAATAAAATAAAATATGTTGTAGGGATGTACTAGGGTTTAGGTTGATAAATAATTATAAGGTTATTGCACGTACTGTACTTTAATAGCACAATGGGAGAACATTAACTGTTCATGAGGTAGATTGCCCGGGGAAAGAAACTGTTCTTGTGCCTGGCTGTCCTGGTATTCGGTGCTCTGTAACGCCGACCAGACGGCAAAAGTTCAAAAAGGAGATGGCTTGGATGTGATGGATCCAGAGTGATTTTCTGAGCCCTTTTCCTCACTCTGGATGTATACATTTCTTGGAGGGTAGGCAGGGGGGCACCATTAATCCTTTCAGCAGTCCGAACCGTTTTCTGTAGTCTTCTGATGTCTGATTTTTGTAGCTGAGCCAAACCAGACAGTTATTGATGTGCACAGAACAGACTCGATGACGGCTGAGTAGAACTGTTTCAGCAGCTCCTGTGGCAGGTTGAATTTCCTCAGTTGGCGAAGGAAGTACAACCTCTGCTGGGCCTTTTTAGCTATGGAGTCTATGTGAGTGTCCCATTTTAGGTCCTGAGAGATTGTGGTGCCCAAGAACCTGAATGACTCTACTGTAGTCACAGTGCTGTCCATGATGTTGAGTGGGGGGAGTGCAGGGGGGTTTTCCTGAAGTCAACTATCATCTCCACTGTTTTGAGCGTTTTAAGCTCCAGGTTGTTAAGACTGCACAAGACAGCCAGCTCTTTAACCTCCTGTCTGTAAGCAGACTCGTCTTCATCCTTGATGAGACCGATGACTGTAGTGTCATCTGCATACTTCAGGAGCTTGACAGAGGGGTCTTTAGAGGTGCAGTCGTTGGTGTAGAGGGAGAAGAGCAGTGGGGAGAGGACGCAGCCCTGAGGGGTGCCAGTGCTGGTGGTGCGGTTGTTGGATGTGAGTTTACCAATTCTCACTAGCTGTTGCCTATCTGTCAGAAGCTGGTGATCCATTGACAGATAGAGCTAGGGACAGAGCGCTGGGTTAGTTTGGTCTGGAGGAGTATTGGTATGAAGGTATTGAAAGCCGAACTGAAGTCCACAAACAGGATCCTCACATAAGTCCCCAGTTTGTCCAGAATGTTGCAGGATGAAGTGCAGTCCCATGTTGACTGCATCATCCACAGTTGTTTGCTCGGTAAGCAAACTGCAGGGGTCTAGTAAGGGTCCAGTAATGTCCTTCAGGTAGGCCAACACCAGTCTCTCAAGTGACTTCATGACTACAGATGTGAGAGCGACAGGTCTGTAGTCTTTAAGTCCAGTAATTTTGGGTTTCTTTTGGACGGGGATGATGGTGGAGCGTTTGGAGCATGAAGGGACTTTGCACAGCTCCAGTTATCTGTTGAAGATCTGTGTGAAGATTGGGGCCAGTTGGTCAGCGCAGGTTTTCAGACAGGCTGGTGTCACACCATCTGGGACTGGTGCTTTTCTACTCTTGTTCTTTCTGAAGACCTGGCGCACATCATCCTCACTGATCTGAAACGTATGAGTGGGGGAGAGGGGGTTGCAGGAGGTGTCGATGGTTGTGTGGAGAGATGTTCAGAGCGGGTGTGGGGTGTTAGACTGGGAGTTTCAAATCTACAGTAAAACTCATTCAGGTTTTCAGCAAGTTGTTGATTGGCCTCAGTGCTGGGGGATGGTTTCTTGTAGTTGGTGATGTCCTTCAGGCTTTTCCACACTGATGCAGGCTCATTCGCAAAAAACTGGTGTTCTAGTTTTTTTTAGCGTAGTTCCTCTTGGCCACTCTAATCTCCTTATTCAGTGTGTTTCTGACCTGATTGTACAAGACTCTGTCCCCCCTTTTGTAGGCATCCTCTTTGGCCTGACGAAGATGACGAAGTTTTGCTGTAAACCATGGCTTATCATTATTGAATGTTAAATGAGTCCTGGTAGGGATGCACATGTCTTCACAGAAACTGATATATGATGTTACAGATTCCGTGAGCTCGTCCAGATCGTTGGTGGCTGCTTCAAAAACACTCCAATCAGTGCAGTCGAAACAGGCTTGCAATGCCTGCTCTGTTTCGTTGGTCCACCTCTTTACAGACTTTACTACAGGTTTAGCAGATTTAAGTTTATGCCTGTAAGTCGGTATAAGATGAACCAGGCAGTGGTCAGAGAACCTACAGCTGCTCTGGGGACCGAGCGATATGCATCCTTTATTGTGGAGTAACAATGGTCCAGTATATTACTGTCTCTGGTGGGACATGTAACATGCTGTCTGTATTTTGGCAGTTCACGGGAAAGATTTGCTTTATTAAAGTCCCCGAGAATGATTAAAACAGAGTCCGGGTGTTTTTGTGTCTGTGATCTGATCAGCGAGTTTTTGTAAAGCTAAGCTCACGTGCGCTTGAGGTGGAATGTAAACACTCACGAGAATGAACGAGTGAAACTCCCGCGGCGAATAGAACGGCTTACAGTTAATGAAAAGCGCTTCTAGATCGGAACAGCACATCTTCTTTAACGCTGTAACATCTGTACACCACCTTTCGTTGATGTAAAAACATGTCCCGCCGCCGCGTGATTTCCCCGTTGATTCTGCGTCGCGGTCTGCTCTGAACAGCTGAAAGCCGGGAAGTTGTAGCGCGCTGTCCGGAATGGCGTCATTCAGCCAGGTTTCCGTGAAACACAGAGCAGCAGAGTGTGAAAAATCCTTATTTGTCTGGGAGAGCAGAAGAAGTTTGTCCGTTTTGTTGGGTAGAGAGCAGAGGTTCGCCATATGGATGCTAGGCAACGGCGTTCTGAATCCGCGCTTCCTGAGCTTCACGAGCGCGCCGCCTCGCTTCCCTCGTCTGCGCGTCCTGAAGCGCTTGATCAGCGCAGCAGCTCCACCAAGTACAACGTTCAGCAAAACGTCCAAATAAACGAAATCCGGTAGAAGATTGTGTGGTGTGTTCTGCCGAATGTTCAGCAGCTCATCCCTGGTAAAACTGATCGTGTTTGAGAAACAAAAAACAGGAAAAACGAACAAAAACAGTACAAACACTGGAGAGCCAAACACTGCGGCTGCCGTCTGCGGCGCCATGCGTAGCGAAGGTATTACTACCGTTTATTTGCTGAATGTACTCTTGATAAAAAATCAGTCAAGATTTGACAGCAGAAAAGCACGTGAAGCTCCAGCTGAAGGATTTTTACTTGATTAAAAAGTCAATCAGACAACAGAAGGCATGGAGTAGATGGTATGAAACAGGTTTTTCAGCAAAATTTTGACATTGTTTTCCTTTAGAGGCCTTGCCAATTTTTGTATCAAATATGATACAGTGGCTTTATAGGGTTAAAAACCTAAAGGTTTCTGTTTAAATAGTTTGTATACGAATATAAATTGTGAATACGTGTGAAATTATTGTTTTGATGACTTCATTGATATTCTGAGTTGTGGAAAAGAGTTATATACAAATGAGTAGGTGAAACTTGTGCATTTCCGTGCATTTGTTTGGTGTGTGTATTTGTTTCCAGAAAAGAAACGAGAGTTGTGAAACATATCTTATCTGCTGCAACAAACATGCAAACCTCGTTATCGAAACATCATCTGTGGTTTCTGAGAGATGTTTGACTTCACCTCTTCATCTGGCAGAAATGCAAAACAAACCACTGCTATAAAAACACTTGATGTAAGAAACTAAAGGAATGACTCACCTAAAAGGAAACCTCTGTCGTTATTTACTCACTCACTCACGTTGCTTAAACCTGTATGAATTTCTTTCTTTCTAATAAAACAAAGAACACAAGCAATGGGAAATTTAGCAGAATGATCATACAGCTCTTTTGACAATGAGTTTGCTCTACTTAAAAGGGTCATAGGATGCTACATGCACTTTTACACGTTGTTTGAACTGAAATGTGTGTTGGCAGTGTGTGTACACAACCACCCTATAATTATGAAGATCCACCCAGTGTTTTTTTTTAATCTGGTTAAATGTTTTGCCCTTTCCTAAATCGAGCCGATCTCAGATGCCTGTCTGTGTGACGTCACACAGACAGGCCCCTCCCACGATAGTTTGATTGACAGTAGCGTTTCAGCACAGACTGGACTGGCGTCTTACCTTAGACCCGCCCTGAGTGACTGTCATCAGTCCGCCATTGTTTCACCGCCGGAGCAGATGTAGACAAGAATGACTCCTAAGAGATTGAGGTGTTCTGTTGTTGGATGTAATAATGAACATATCAGTCGTCGTTTACTCCCGACATCTGAGCCGCTGAAGACGCAGTGGATTACATTGTTTCTGAAGGGAATGCTCCCCTGATCTACATAAATGTGTCTATGTTCGCGCGAATCATTCGTGATCCAGCCTTCAGAAGACCATCTACAGAAGAAATGAGTATAATATTTTGTAATGAATCTTTGCAAATCGCCTTTCCTAATAATGTGCTAATTAGCAAGTTTCACGATGAATGCGACTAAAGTAAACAGTCTCCTTGAGAGTGGCTCGGAAGAGAGGGGCGGGGTCAGCAGAGCTCATTAACATTTAAAGGAAATGCTACAAAAACGGCTTGATCTGAAATGAGCTGTTTTTGACAGGGTAAAAAAGTTTTTTTTTTACACTACCATTGAGAAATTTGAACTAAACTATGTTACAGACTTTTCATTAAGACCCTAAAGAATCATATCAACTTGTGGCAAATGGGCATCCTATGACCCCTTTAAAGGGCCTTCTATTATTTCTATTTTACTATATGACACCAAATTGATTTAAGTTCAAATAATTTAGCTTACACTCCTATAATCCTGGGTTATTTTTTAACCCAAATGGTGGGTTGAGCCATTTTTTGGGGTTATTTTTTCAGTGTTTGGGTAGTTTTTGTGTTTCTCAGATCCTGGGTCATACGTAGCCCAGCGGTTGAGTTATTTATCCCGGGGATTTTGCGTCCTCTTCTGGAGAGAGCAGTTCTAAGTGCCATTGAAGTGATGCATTTCTTCTGTAAAATACAGGTTTGTGTACATTTTATTTTATCTTTAAAATCGTTTCTGTGCTTGCAGAGCACTGTGAGTCACCTAAACGAATGTCGCAACGATTTTTCGCCTGATGGAAAAGCCTGATGCTTTGCATTATAAAAACAATATAAGCAATGCTGTAAATGATGTAAATAGAGGAAAATAAAGGAAGTTATCATGCAAACCAGTGGTTGTGTGGAGTATTTTACAAAAGGTTTGAGGATTAATCTGTTAACATTATTTGAAGTAAAAAAAAAAAAGTTAGTCTTATAGTAAAAATTAATCAACTCAATTTGCTGGGTAAAATTAACCCAACATGTGTTCTGTCCTATATTTATTCAGCCCAAATTGGGTTGTTTTTTAGAGTGTAAAGTCCAAAATTTTACTTATGTATGTATGATATGTAGTAAACAAATTGGTAAGCAGAAGAAACATAAAAATACGTTTTTATGAGCAATCATTTTTCGAGAAGGCAGATAACTGTCACTGTAGTGTCACTTCTCGAGTGTTTGGTGGTTTTTGCACACTGCGGTTAAACAAGGAAGTTATGTTTTTCGTATTTCCTCCCCTGTGGAGGAGATTGTTGTATTGTGCAGTTCTTTCATGTATATCTTTGTAAATCTTATCATATTTTCATAATTTTGTCCAAAAACAAGATTCCTGAATCACTGCACTTATGGTGAGTTTAGATTTGATTATCTTCTGGTAAAATTCAGCACATGTTTGGTTGGTTGATTTATTTCAACATTCTAGTGAAGCTACAATGTTATTCTAGTAATATTAGGGCTGTTTTGTGATAGATATTGTGGGACAGTAAATAAATCCACTTAAAGGGAAAGTTCACTCATTGTGTCATTATTTACTCACCCTCATGTCGCTCGACTCATGTGGCTTTATTTCTTTTGCATAAGCAGATCTTAGTCAGAATATGGACGCCGCTCTTCTGTACAGCAAAAGCAACCAGTGACTGTTGATCTTAAGCTTTGTAAAAAAGTCCATATATTACAATCTTACAAGTCTGTATTACAAGGAGGGTACATTACAAGTCTTCTAAACAAATATGATAGTTTTGTGTGAGGAAGAGATGAAAACATAGCTCTCAAATGGCTTAAAAAATGAAATGTGATACTTTGCATTACAGAAATAAATTACGTTTTATAAAAGAGACTGACTGACCAATATGGGTTTCTGAGGGCCGATGTCAATATTAGGGAGTAAAAAAGGCTGATATCGAAAATCAATATAACTTTATGTGCATATTATAGTACAGTACCAGTCAAAAGTTTGGACACTTTCCCATTTGTGTGTCCAAACTTTTGACTGGTTCTATATATAGAATACAGTATATACATAAACAGAATATATATAAACACTTTTTTTTTTGTAATGATCAATCAAATGTGGTGATCAAACACTTACAATGACGTGACAAAAATATGTAATGGAGGCAGGGTATTTAACAATTTAACAATACACTTTATTATCCAAAATGAGTCTGACATCAGTGCACTGAACAGTCAAGTTGAAGTTTATTCAAATTTATTTCAATTGAATTCCATTCAACTTTATTCAGCTGAAGTTTATTTCACTTCGGAATTTCAGATTTTCACCATGCAAATAGTGTTTCTTCACACACAGACGAAACTTACTAGTGAAGTGTAACATAATATACCTAAATAAATACTATTTAAATTCACGTCCCGCACACTTTAATGCCCTTTGAATGTAACGTAAGTGTACTTTCCCTTGGAACTGGAATCATGGCAGAAAGTCCACTTCGCAGGGCACTTACGGCTGAATAGAGCAAACCTCTGAAGTGTTAAGAGAAACATACAAAACGTGATGCAGGGGGTCGCAAGGAACAGGATTAAGAACTGCTGCTTAATAGCATTGCATCTCCCCAACTAGGTGACAGCGTAGTGCTAAATCAACATTCAACAAACTCAAGCCACCTGTATTTGGTGCGGATCCCCCCCTCTGTTACAGAGATATGGCCGTTCAAAGTTTCAATGGTATTCCATACGCTTTAAAGCAATTTTCAATCCAGTCGCTCAGTAGCAAAAATGGACGCGCTCAGTTGGACAAACAACGTAATTGCACCAGTTTTCAGCTTTTTATCTGTGTTTTCTGTTCTGTAAAAACAGATTCCTATCGGGCATATCTGCGGCATATACGGCGATGCCGATTGTCTGGGACAGGTTCATATCGGCCGATTAAGTCGACAGACCGATAAATCGGTCGAGCTCTATTTTATAATATGTTAAAATGAGCTATTAAAGCAAAATAGCTATTTTAAATTATTATATTATTGTAATAACATTTCACAATATTACGGTTTTACTGTATTTTAATCAAATAAATGCAGCCTTGGTGAGCAGCAGAAGCTCTTGTTTAAAAATCTAAATTTAAAATGTTAAAACACAAAAATCTACTGACCCTCAATTCTATCTGCTATCATATACGGAGCTAAGCAGCATCCATCCACATTCACTTATAGCAGCAGTTCTATAGCAGCATTTTGTATGTTTCTCTTATCGCTTCAGAAGTTTGTTCCATTCGACTGTAAGTGCCCAGCAAAGTGGGCACTGCTGACTTATAGAAAATAGCAACATGAAAAGAGGTTTGGAGCAATGGTGAATAAGTTTTGCTACAGTTTTGCATTTGCAACAGTTTGATTCATATTTGCTATTCCACTGTGAAGTAAAACTCTCACATAGTAAAAAATGTTTTTATTTCTAAACTAGCTGCCTTGAGATGAACATAATGGGCGAATTGATGAACACCTCCAGCCTGAACGAATCAGAAGACTGCTACCCATCTGCACATCCCGAGAAGACGGTATTTGTAGCCCTGCATCTGGCTGTGATCGTGATCGGCATCCCATCCAATGTCTTCTTCCTGTTTGTGTCGTATCGGCTCATCCGTCAGAAGAACGAGCTGGGTGTCTATCTGTTTAACCTGGCTCTCTCGGACCTCTTGTTTATCACGTGCTTACCAGTGTGGGTTCGAGTCACTCTTTACGACGAGTGGCCTTACGGGAAGACGATGTGTGTAATTTGTGTTTTCCTGCTCTTCACGAACTTCTACACCAGCGCTATGCTTCTGAGCTGCATTGCGGTGGATCGCTACTTAGCCATCGTTCACCCGCTCAAATTTTGCACTTTTAGAAAACGCAAGACTGCGGTCAGCGTGAGCATTGCTGCTTGGATTTTTACTGTCATATTCAACGCAATGACCGTGCATCCAGACAGTGTCTACGATGAGAAATACTCAATCTGCTTGGATGTATTTCCTTTGCCCACAGCTCAAAAATTGGTCAACATTGCTCGTTTTGTAGTAGGCTTCCTCATTCCCGCATTGGTGGTGGGTTTCTGTTACTGGCGGATATGTTCGGACGTGAAGAGAAACCAAACGCTTGTGTCAATGGAGCGCCGGCACGTCTTCAGGCTTCTTGGAAGCATTTTGTTGACCCTCTATTTGTGTTTCGGACCTGTACACATCATGATGGTTTTGAGGGTTTTTCTGGAGGATTGTCCGTATCCCAACTGGCTCTTCTTCGGATATAAGGTCAGCGTCTTCCTCACGACGCTCAACTGCCTGGCCGATCCACTTCTGTACTGCTTCATGAGCAGAACGGGTCAAGCCAGCGCTTCAAATGTGTTACTTATCCTCAGGAGAACGTGGAAGAAAGAGTGTCAAAAAGAGACGGAACAACAAAACAACAAAATTCTTGGAAATGGTACTGTTCCAATCACAAAAGCACCCTTTAGGGTTGAATTCAGCACTGACCGCTTGTGATTGGATCATGTTGATGTTTATATATGCTACACTGTATTAAAAAAAAGCTTTACAACTTTACAAGATGTACCTTCAAACACAAACTGTCTGGCTTAAGCTCATTTGTCTAAAACAGCCAGGTTGTACAATGTTCAAACAAACTCTTCCTTTATTAAAAATCACTGAAAGAAACGATAAGACCTTTTTAATAAAGGAAAAGATGACATTTAAACACAAAGACTGATCCATGGACTGTCTGTCAGCATCAAGACAGCGTACACTTACGAAAAGCCTTGCTTTTTTGAGAAATGAGAACAGCGTTTCATCATCATTTCCTGTTATATAGTCCAGAATAGGCACCAGATCACACTCACCAGTTTCATTTTCACACTCTCTTCTTCCCTTATATTTTCCACAAAATATTATAAACATCTGAAATGTAACGTTAAATATATATTGAGTGTGATATATTATACAAGGCTGCGTCCAACTACATAAAACTACACGACTGTTCAACAGTTTGGGGTCAGAAATATGTTTTAATGTTTTAAGTCTGTTCTGCTCACCAAAGCTGGATTTTTTTTTAGCAAAAAATGCAGTAAAAACAGTAATATTGTGAAATATTATTACAATTAAAAATTACCTTTTCTATTTGAATATAGTATTTATTCTTGTGATGCAAGCCATACATATAGGCATCTTATAAGCATGTTAATATATAAGCAATTGAGTGCTAAATATTAACACCTTACTGACCCCAAACTTGTGAACAGGAAGTGTGTGTGTGTGTGTGTGTGTTGGGTGTGGTGTGTGTGTGTGTGTGTGTGTGTGTGTGTGTGTGTCATCATATTTCATGTATCTTTTCTGCACAGATTTTTAACAATCCATTTGTTTCACCTTTACACCATTTTGACCACTTCATGTGTGCTGCACATGGAATAGAACTTTTTTAACCAGATGGTTAATAAAGAGAATGTTACTTGAATCATGTTGTAGTTACATTTTTAAGTTGACTATGTTAAAGAAATCTGAATCAAAATCTTGAATTGCTCAAATGTTCTGACGTTGCCACATGGCCCTGCCCTAATTAACACTCACAGTCTCATCTTCCACCTTCATGCCAGTATTCTGAGGCCAGAACATCTCAGTTGTCTTGTAAACCAAAGCTTTGAAACCTCCACCCACACCTTCCACCTCATCATCAGTCAAGCCTGTGATGGGAAACACAAATAACTACAAAGAAACGACAAGTAACACATTGACACACAGACGGCCACAAACCGTCCCACTGATGCAAACCGTACACAAGGACCATCAGATAAACACACCCGTAAATGATAGTAAAAGCAAAGTGAAGCAAAGTCAGACGCTCTCTTCCTGTCTAATTTTTTATATATTTGGCCAGAATAAGCTTTCATACATATATACAAACCCGATTCCAAAAAAGTTGGGACACTGTACAAATTGTGAGTAAAAAAGGAATGGAATAATTTACAAATCTCATAAACTTATAGGTTATCACAATAAAATTCTAGAATAACTATCAATGTGAAAGTGAAAGAAAGAAACATTTTGAAAGGTCATGCCAAATTTGGCTCATTTTGGCTTTCAGAGAGCTACCCATTTCCCAAAGTTGGGACAGGTAGCAATAAGAGGCCGTAAAAGTTAAATGTACATATAAGGAACAGCTGGAGGACCAATTTGCAACTTATTAGGTCAATTGGCAACATGTTTGGGTATAAAAAGAGCCTCTCAGAGTGTCTCTCAGAAGTTAAGATGGGCAGATGTTCACCAATTCCCCCAATGCTGCGGCGAAAAATAGTGGAGCAATATCAGAAAGGAGTTTCTCAGAGAAAAATTGCAAAGAGTTTGAAGTTATCATCATCTACAGTGCATAATATCATCCAACGATTCAGAGAATCTGGAACAATCTCTAAGGGTCAAGGCCGGAAAACCATACAGGATGCCCGTGATCTTCGGGCCCTTAGACGGCACTGCATCACATACAGGAATGCTACTGTAATGGAAATCACAACATGGGCTCAGGAATACTTCCAGAAAACATTGTCGGTGAACACAATCCACCGTGCCATTCGCCGTTGCCGGCTAAAACTCTATAGGTCAAAAAAGAAGCCATATCTAAACATAATCCAGAAGCGCAGGCGTTTTCTCTGGGCCAAGGGTCATTTAAAATGGACTGTGGAAAACTTTTCTGTGGTCAGACGAATCAAAATTTGACGTTCTTTTTGGAAAACTGGGACACCATTTCATCCGGACTAAAGAGTACAAGGACAACCCAAGTTGTTATCAACCCAAGTTGTTATGTAGCTCATTTCAGAAGCCTGCATCTCTGATGGTATGGGGTTGCATGAGTGCGTGTGGCATGGGCAGCTTACACATCTGGAAAGGCACCATAAATGCTATAATAATGATAAATAAGTCACAACAATCCCATCATCCATTGATGCAGGCTGCAGCGGAAGTTTTTTTTATACTATCTGAAACTTCTGCATTTCAACATGGAAGTGTGATAAAGGCCTTAAACTGAAACTAAAATGAAAACCATAAAAAAAAGTTTCTTATAATATAATCAATAATATAATACAAACTTCACTAATATTAATATCTTTATATACTTTTATGTTGTAGTTTTATTAATTTAATTTCATTTTCCTTATCTATATAAAACAAAATCAAACAAAGTTACTCAATTTTAACAATAAAATGTTATTTTAATTTAAAATTCAATAGAAAATATAAAAATAAGAGTTTCATTCCTTTTGAGTAATTGATTTAAAAATTGTGTTTATGCTACAAATTACGACGTTCCTCTAACTCAATGTAGTTTGTTGGTTGAACAATTTCATTAGAAGCCATCTTAAACAAAAGACTGATGCAAACTGTTGCGTTTAATTTTTTTTCTTCTAATTTGTTAAGCCAAAAGAGGGCATTTAACACTGAAAATCTGAATGAACATGAATAGGTCACATGACATTAACTAACTTCCCCCTTTGTATTGTCTGTAACTATATTTTCCCCTAAAATGCTACTGAAGCTTCTTCCTTTCATGCAGATGTGCTTACTGAACTTTTTAGTTACTTCATTGAGATCAAATGACTGTAAAAAAAACACTGGAAAAAAATTTGTTTTTTCATTCATTGTCTACAACAAAACAATGTTACATTGTTTCCATTTGTATTTATGTAAACGTTTTTGTAAATGTAATTTTTTTATTTTATTTAAACTACACAATCTGTAAGCATACATCTATTTTCCACATTTTTAAATAGCAAAGACACTAAATAACACACATGTGCATACGGGAAAATAATGTGGTGACCAAAACATGACACAAAAATGAGAGAGTGATGTATTTTTAAATTGGTTTATATATTTTTTATACATTTTTATTTCAGTTGTAGCTTTAGTTATTTTAGTGTCAAGTTAAACTAAATGACAATGAAAAATGTTGGCTTTGGCATAGATAAAATAAAAAACTTTGTTTTTTTTTTTATTTTATATTTTAAGTAAAAAAAAATTTTTTTGATTTTAGAGTCTAATAACCAAGGTGACGACTTTATTGAAGGAGGAATATATATTCTGCACCAGAGGTAGGCAAGTTCAGTCCTAGAGAGCCGCTGTCCCACAGAGTTTTGCTCCAACCCTGAAAAAAAACCTCACCATTTAAAAATGAACCATGGTTTTACTATACAGTTTTTGTAGATTTCCATGGTTACTACTACAGTAAATATATTTTAACCATTTTAAACTAAAAAAATCGATTAAGGTGTATTGAATGTTAAAATGCGTTTTAAACATAAAGTTAATTGCTTATCATTACCCATTTTACTCTTTAATTTAATACATTTCAGAATTTAAAAGTTCAGTTTAGAAGTATCATATCTTGGCTTTGAAGTACCAGTTCTCTCATGAAACACAATAACCCTCTTCTTCCCAAACAACACTCACCGGTAGTCAAATTTTGAATAATACGTGCCAGCCTTTGTTGAAGAGTTCACAGAAATGCTATCAATGATTTCCTCAGTGTTTGACTGTTTTGCTATTGCAGGGGTTTTTAATATTCACATAGATAATGCAGAAAAAAAAACTACAAAAGAAATTATAACTGTTATAAATACTTTTGACCTGATTCAGCATTTGCATGAACCCACACACAATCGTGGACACACCCTAGATTTAATCATCAGTAGAGGTCTAAACATTTAATCCATTGTTATTAAGGACGTAGCACTATCTTATCACTTCTGTATTTTCTTTGATATATTTGATCTCTGCTACCACTGAATCTAGATTTGTCTTTGTCAGAAAGAGATGCATTAACGAGAGCACTAGTGTGCTATTTATGAAGGCTATGTCTTTATCACCAAGCATTTCTGCAGACTCTGTTATTCTTCTCCTTGATTCCTTTAACTCAAAGTTAAGAATGTTATTGATGACATTGCTCCTTTGAAAGTCAGCAGGAAGACTGGCAGAAAGAAATCAGCTTGGAGAAAATCAACAGTAGTTCAGAGTATGAAAAGACAATGCACAAAAGCTGAGCAGATGTGGCGGAAAACAAAACTTGAAATTCACTATATAGCATCTATAAAGACAGCCTTCGTGTTTCAATGTGGAGCTAGCCACAGCTAGACAAGAGTTTCTCCTCAAACCTTATAAACAGTAACTTAAACCACACTCGCACTCTTTTTGCTACTGTTGAGACTGACAAACCCCCCAAATCAGATTGCCAGTGAAATGCTCTCCGACAGCCAATGCAATGAGTTTGCTTCCTTCTTTTCTGAGAAGATCATTAAAATCAGGAATGTGATTAGCACATCCTCAAGTTATGCAGAAGTCAGACAGATTCGACCACAATACCAAAAAAAAAGATACTATGTCTGCTTTTCAAGAAATTGATAGCAAAATTTTGGAAAAAATAGTACAGCACCTTAAATCGTCAACATGCAATCTCTTGACACACTTCCACATATTTTTTCAAAAGGGTGCTTGACTGTTTGGAAGCAGATCTCTTAGAATTGGTGAACGCCTCACTTCTTTCTGGGACTTTTCCAAACTCCCTGAAAACTGCAGTTGTTAAACCCCTTCTGAAAAAGAGAAATCTTGATAACACCATATTGAGCAACTATAGACCAATATCAAATCTTCCTTTTATAGGAAAGATTATTGAAAAAGTTGTCTTTAATCAGCTGAACAAATACTTAAACTCAAATGGATACCTGGACAATTTTCAATCTGGTTTTCGACCGCATCACAGCACAGAGACAGCACTCATAAAGAAAATAAATGATATTCGCTTAAATTCAGATTCTGGCAAAATATCAGTGCTGGTACTACTAGATCTCAGTGCTGCGTTTGATACTGTCGATCATAACATACTACTAGAGAGACTGGAAAACTTGGTTCGGCTTTCTGGCATGGTAATTAAATGGTTCAGGTCATACTTAGAAGGGAGAGGTTATTATGTGAGTATAGGAGAGCATAAGTCTAAGTGGACATCCATGATTTGTGGAGTCCCACAAGGCTCAATTCTTGCCCCGCTCTTGTTTAGCCTGTATATGCTCCCACTAATCAAATAATGAGAAAGAACCAAATCGCCTATCACAGCTATGCAGATGATACCCAGAATTACCTAGCCTTATCTCCAAATGACTACAGCCCCATTGACTCCCTCTGTTAATGATTTGATGAAATTAACAGTTGGACGTGCGAGAACTTTCTTCAGTTAAACAAAGGGAAAAAAACCGAAGTCATTGCATTTGGAAACAAAGATGAAGTTCTCAAGGTGAATGCATACCTTGACTCTAGGGGTCTAACACCTAAAAATCAAGTCAGGAATCTTGGTGTTATTCTGGAGACAGACCTTAGTTTCAGTAGTCATGTCAAAGCAGTAAATAAATCAGCGTACTATCATCTCAAAAACATTGCAAGTTTTAGATGTTTTGTTTCCAGTCAAGACTCTGTGAAACTTGTTCATGCCTTTATCACCATCAGGGTGGACTATTGTAATGGTCTCCTCACCGGCCTTCCCAAGAAGACCATTAGACAGCTGCAGCTCATCCAGAACGCTGCTGCCAGAATTCTGACTAGAACCAGAAAATCTGAGCATAGTCCAGTCCTCAGGTCCTTAGACTGGCTTCCAGTTGTATTTAGGATTGATTTTTAAGTACTTTTACTCGTTTATACATCACTCAATGGCCTAGGACCTAAATATATAGAAGATATGCTCACTGAATATAAACCTAACAGTCCACTCAGATCATTAGGATCGAGTCATAGAAATACCGAGGGTTCACACAAAACAAGGGGAATGTTCTTTTAGTTATATGCCACCCGCAGCTGGAATCGGCTTCCAGAAGAGATCAGATGTGCTACAACATTAGTCACATTTAAATCTAGACTCAAAAATCATCTGTTTAGCTGTGCATTTATTGAATGAGCCCTGTGCGATGTCCGAACTGATTGCACTATGTTTTATGTATAATCGTTTTTTTAAATTCATTTTAAATCTCTTAAATCATTTTTTTTTAAATAATTTTCAAACGTTTTAAATTCCTGGTTTTATTGTTGTGATTATTGTTTTTATTTTATTTTATGTAAAGCACTTTGAATTGCCATTGTGTATGAAATGTGCTATATAAATAAACTTGCCTTGCCTTGCCGTGCAAAAAATCAACAGGGCACAACCAATCGCCCCAAAACACACTTTGACAGAGTGTGTGCCGTCAACACACTCGTTAAAATCACCGCCTACAGAATCACAAAAGAGTCTGGGTATTTGACAAGTGGTTCTTTCAATTCAGAGGTTATTACAACCATAAACATTACAAATACTAAAGTTTGAGTTGTCCCGTTTAAGCTATAAAATAATCCATCTGCCTTTGTCAGAAGACCTCACCCAAGTATTTTCCCTTTAAATTTGTGCAAGAGAATTAAAACTCCAGACTTGTGTTCCCGTTGTGGTGTTTTCCTTCCCATGTGTTCCTTGTTTTCCCTCTTGTATCATTATGCCCTTATTTGGTCCTTCCTGTTTCCTGTTCCAATTATGTTTATTGATCCCAGGTGTTTCTCTCATCCAGTGTCTCCTCGTTCCACCACAGTAGACGAAACGTGACAGTTAGAGCCGTGGCTACAATAAATAGTATTTCCCCATTGATTTTTCCAAAACTTTTAAATCCATTTCACACGAGTGTGTTTCCTAAAGAAGGATTATATCAGACTCTCAGCTCTAATAAAATATATATACCCAGCAAACGAGGAGCATAAACAGGGTCTTATGGTCCTGCCCAGCCTACAGCCTTCTTTATGTAGAATTTGACCTCTAAATGCCATAAATGCTCAGCTGCGATGTTCCAAACATGAGCATTATTACAGATACAGGTTCATATTTTTAAACTGAATACATGTAGTTATTTTCACAATGAACAGATTCAAGCATGCTGATTCATTTTTTCTTCAATGGGCAAACAATACATTTGATTTACAGATAATTAAATCATGCATGCTGATTCTAAACAATTTGAATAAATACATTTTGGAAACAGAATTATTTAAATAAAATCAAATAGATGCAAATTTATTTATAAACTATGGCATGAAGTGTTTTGAGTGTGGCAAATATGCATCAAATTAAGTTTATTAGTTTGTTAAAACTGTGTGATCCAAATGGGTGAAATTTGAAATGCAATTCAAATGCATACATTTAAAATGTATGTCTGAATTTTGTGATTGTTTTATTTATTCATTTATTTTAATTATACATTTTATGTAATTGAACCTGCCTTCAGTTTTCTCACAGTTGCGTGAACCCCTGCTTGGGAAACTCTGCTATAGAGTGTGAAAACTCTCTCAAAATAATGAAACAATAATGTGGCAATCTGAACAAATACAACCTCTTATGAGAAGTTAAGGCCTGAAACAAACTCTACATAAGCGCATAAATACAATGCATGTTATGTAATGTAGGAACTTTTATTCACTGATGCGTTTTATTTGCATTTTTGTATACGTTTCCAACTTGACTTTCCAACTTGAAAGAAACACGCCAAAATCAGAATCTGGATCATTAGTAAATGCTACAAAGCCAAAGCCACATTTCATGATTTATTTTCCCAAAGGCACTCACTACATTTGCTGTAATGTTTGCACAAGTAGTGATGTGATCACCATGACAACACAGAGCATGACTACGATTACCGTAATGTCTTTGAGATGTAACAGGAACGTTGTTCACTCCAGCTCACATCACTGTGACGTTTACATTAGCATTACATGAGCAACACCGTTATTGCATGCTGTCTATGCTGAAATGTACATTTTGTGTGTGTATGCATTCACTATTGTAGATCAAAAAGGTCAACGTTTTATGCATCCACACTTTTTACCATATTTTTGAGTTACGGGGGAAGACATTGTTCTGTGGGCATAAAAATGGTTCCGATATATGAACTGACATCGGATGATAACTTAACAAATCAGACTGTTTTATGGCAATAATGCAATAATTGTGGATTTACAGGAACCCCAAAAAGTATTTGAAAATATATGTGTGTCTCTAAAACAGTAAAAAAGCCTTTGCAACTAATTTTACCATTTAAAGTCAATGTTAAACATCATTTGTTTCCAATTTTACCATTTAATGCCGACGCAAAACTGTTTACAACTAATTTTACCATTTAAAATCAATGTAAAACATAATTTGCGACTAATTTTATAATTTAAAGTAATTTGACCATTTATAAACTTTTTCATGTTTTTTCACAAATGTCACTTTTCTTCTTTTCTGTCTTTATCAGTACTGACTGTCTTCATTTTCAACACTAGATCTATAGTATAATCATTTAAAACGGTACAAAGTTTTTGTGTGATGTTTTGTAAAGTTTGCATCTTTATTTACAGTAAATGACTCTTGCTGTAATATTTTATTAGTTTAATGCAATTAAATTCACAACATTTTATGTGTGATTGAAGTGTCTAGATACTTTTTGGGGTCACTGTATGTCTCATAAAGATGCCATTTGTTCATCATGTTCTAATACTTAGAGTAAATTGGGTTTCATTCTCATTTAATCATCAATATGGCTTTGATTCCAGTCATTTTAAGGGGATTTGATATGTTGAGTTCTGTGTGAACGCAGCATTTTCCAAACAGATATTAAGTCGTTGCTGTTTAATCTCTGGCATCACAATCAAAAGTTATTGAGAACGTCTCAATTTTTCAACCAAATTCAATAAATTAGTGTTTCATAGAAGTTCATGATTTGCCATCATAGATGACAGATTCATCTGAGCAGCAGTAGATATCTATGCAGGTTTTTCTTTCCTAAGACATCGTGATGTACAGCTTTCGGTGATCCCTAACACACCTTTGAAAAGAGCAAACGCCTTTGCTGACTGTCCTGTGATGAGTAATCAGTCCTCAAGTTGTAAAGAACAATTTATGCAACCTCATGTCGCGTTAAACCCATTTGAGTTTCTTTTTCTGCAGAGCAAAAAAGGACAATATGATTTCTGACTAAAGCAGATGTATTGCATTATTAATAATAATGTGAAATAATTAATAGTAAGTTCCAAAAAAGTCGTTATTCACTGAAATCTTGCTCTCCACCACAGCTGTCAATCTCATTCAAATGAAAAATGGAATATAGCACCAAATTTAACATCAGTGACATGTTTTTTGTCATTTTTTGGAGCTTTCCATTGAAGAAGGAAATTCATGCAGGTTTGGAACAACATGAGGGCGAGTAAACAATGACAGAATTGACAGTTTAAGGTGATGTCAGTCTGTATTCTTTGAGCTCTCTGTCTTTTCATATTTTTGGCAACTTGTCATTTGTCACAGTGAAAATCAACTGCAGTTGATCGTAACGAGTCGAGCCGCAGCTTACAAAACACAAAGGCACATTTTCACCGTGCCATTGTCTGCCTACGGTTGATGTTCTTTCTGCTCCAGTCTTTTATTTCGTTCTTGTTCTTTGGCTTGAGCCGGTGCGAAACCGTTCTGCTGTTTGGGTTCCTCAGGATAGTGAGGCAGACACGTGAAGCCAGTGTTGGTCTCCATTGCTTCTTTCTCTTCCTCCATCTCCTCCTCGTCCTCTCTTCTCTCTTCTCCCAGTGTGACATTGCTGCTGTTACTGCTGAGAACGTCGCCCAGCCTGCTGGCATCCTCCGGGATGTTCCTGCGGAGATCTTTGCTTCTGTGGCGCTTGGCCAGTTTGGTGAGCGAGCCGAAGTGGTTAAAGATGTTTTCCTCGGAGGACGCCTGCTGTTCGCCACGCTCGGCCTTCAGTTGCAGGTTGTTCAGTTTAGTGTCAATGCTCTCTTGTGAGGAGGTCTTAAAGCGCCCAGCGTCCAGACTAACGAAGACGGGCCGCTTTTCAGGCGACAGTATGTCTAGCGAATGCGCCCGCTGCTCCAGACCCAGACGTCTGCGCTCCATGCTGCGGATGGTGGCCGTCCGCTGAAGTTTGTCGTGGATCTCGCCGCTGAGGCGCCGCCGTGTCTCGCGGAACTCTGCCCGGACGTTTGCTTTCCATTCTGCTGCATGGGCCTTAAACTCTCCGACCTGTGTGAGCGTGACATTTAAAAACAATTCAGTACTATGCTTAATGTTAAATGTTACCATTTAAAGCCGACATACAATGTAATTTACAGCTAATTTTACTACTTAAATCCAATGTAAAACATTGCTTGAGATTGCTAATTGTTCATTTTATCATTTAAAGTGAAGGTAAAACAGCATTTGCAACTAATCTTACCATTTAAAGTCAACCTAAAACATTATTTACGACTAATTGTATCATTTAAAGCCAATGCAAAACAGCATTTGCTACAAATTTTACCTTTAAAGTCAACCTAAACATAATTTGCAACTAATTTTATAATTTAAAGCCAACGTAAAACTGCATTTGCAACTTATTTTAACATTTACAGTCAACGTAACAGAATTTATAAAAAAAATTACCAATTAAAGTCAACGTATAACAGCATTTATAAACAGCATTTTACCATTTATTATCCATTTTTCATAATATGATGTATTTCACAGTTAAATGTTTTCTTTTAACAGCAACCTAGCTTGATATAATCATGATAAAGATGGTGTATAGTGTGCTTCAGAATGGAGTCGGATCTGAATGGAAGTTGCAGGTCAAGTTCACCCTTCACAGCATCTTCAAGTATCCCAGTGGTAACACTTCTTTATCAGATCTATCATTATTGCCATGACCTTTATTGCACTAACCAGCATTAAATGAGTGTATTAAAAACTATTGACAAGAAAGGCTACATTACCAACAGCAGCCAAATCATTGGCTACCTGCCTACTGGTTAGCATTAACCAATAGTCTACACACCCTAGTTATCATCAGCTGAAAAGGAAAGACCAGGAATGTGTAGAACAAAGTCAATAGGGCTCTGATGCAGTAAAATAATGCTGTATTGTATATTGGAGATCATGTTTGACATATCATACCTCTTCTTTTGTTTTCTTGGACAGAACCCTGAGCCAGTCTCCAATCATGCTCAGGACCGCTGCGAAATATGCCAGACCCACCAAAATCCAGAACCAGACCAGAGGCTTGTACCATTTCATGTATTCTATTTTTGGATCTCCTCCTATAAAATAATGAAACTGTTTTAATACTCTTCACCACATATTCCATTGGAATGGAGTGTCCAATTCCATTCCAAAATGTCAAAACAAGGTCTGAACATGGTCAAAAGACAAAATTGCCAGGAAAAGTATTTTGAGAAGCTGTCAGGTAAAAATGACATTTTCATTTATTAATTTATGTAGATGCCTTTATCCAAAAGTGGTAAAGCGATATTTTCAACCAATTTTACCATTTAAATTTGACATAAAACAGCATTTGAAGCAAATATTACCATTTAAAACCAATATAAAACAGAATTTACCATTTAAAGTCAATGTAAAGCAGCATTTGCAGCAAATTTTACCCTTAAAAATCCTATGTAAAACAGCATATCCCATTTAAAATCAACATAAAACAGTATTTGCAGCAAATTTTACCATTTCAATTCAAGATAAATCTGCATTTACTACTTTAAAGTCAACTTAAAACAGCATTTACCATTTAAATTCAATGTAAAATAGCATTTAACACTTTAAAGTCAGCATAAAACAGCATTTGCAGCAAAGTTAACATTTAAATTCAACATAAAACTGTTTACATTTAATTTCAACATAAAACAGCATTTGCAACCAAATTTACCATTTGAAGTCAATGTAAAACAGTAAACTTTACTACTTAAAGTCAATGTAAAATAGCATTTGCTGTAAAATACTAAGCAACTCTTGACTGTACAAAATTTACAGACAAAATTGACCATTTAAAGTCAACATAAAACAGCATTTGCTATAAAAATTAAGCAACTCTTGACTGTACTAGGCAAAATGATGTAAAATGCCCTCATCGGTGCTCCTACCTGCTACATAATCTCCAATGCCGACGGTTGTGAGAGTAATGACAACGAAGTAAATGGCTTCTAAAGTACTCCATCCCTCGATGTGTCTGAAAATCACTGCTGGGATGGTGACAAAAATGATGCAGCCAGCGATGATGAAGAGTATGGTGGAGGTGACGCGGATTTTGGTCTGACTGATTTGCTTGTGTTTTTGCTATGAAGGGAGGCAGAAGAAATTTCAGGTGAACTGAAGTATTTATATAACCAGAAATTAATTAACTATCCTCAGTAGAATATTCCAAAACAAGTCGACTCACCCTGAAAACTTTCTCCACCTTTAGAATGCTCTTCATAAACATGGTCCCTAGCTGATCACCGATCCCGGCCAAGAGGAAGCCAAACAGAGGGATGCCAAATATGGCGTAAAGGATGCAGAAAATCTTGCCGCCCTCAGTGCTGGGGGCGATGTTTCCATAGCCTGTAGATATAGGCGGAGAAGACAAGGTTATTTAATCGTTATAAAACAAACCGCTGTAGCTGACCCCCTCTATTAAAACCACATTCATAGATCCAGAGGGAGACAATTGGTGGCTTCGAGCGAGAGAACATGGCAGTAATTATAGATTGTTGAACAAAGGGGAAGTTCAGACAACGACAAACTAAACAGTTTCAGTGAGAGATGAGATCTGGGCTGAAAATCTCATGTGTTGTGCAGTTACACTTATGAAGGTCAGTGCAAATCTTGTTGGAAGTAAAACATGAAAAAAATGCATTGTTTAAAGTAAGCAAAACATTTTACCATTAAAAGTCAACATAAAACAGCATTTGCTGCTAATTTTACTATTAAAAGTCAACACAAAACAGTATTTACTATTTAAAGTCAATGTGAAACAGCTTTTGCAACTAATTTTACCATTTAAATCAACATAAAACAGCATTTGCTGCTAATTTTATTATTAAAAGTCAACACAAAACAGCATTTACCATTTAAAGTCAACGTGAAACAGCTTTTGCAACTAATTTTGCCATTTAAATCAACATAAAACAGCATTTGCTGCTAATTTTGCCATTTAAATCAACATAAAACAGCTTTTGCTGCTAATTTTGCCATTTAAAGTCAAAGTAAAACAGCATTTGCTGCCAATTTTACTATTAAAAGTCAACACAAAACAGTATTTACTATAAAAAGTCAACACAAAACAGCATTTAACATTTGAAGTCAACGTAAAACAACATTTGTCGCAAAATTTGCCATTTAAAGTCAAAGTAAATCAGCATTTGCCATTTAAAGTCAATGTTAAACAGCATTTGCTGCTAATTTTACTATTAAAAGTCAACACAAAATAGCATTTGCCATTTAAATTCAAAGTAAATCAGCATTTGCTGCAAATTTTACTATTAAAGGTAGGGTAAGCGCTTTCTGGTAGCCAATGTTGACATTTGAAATCACCAAAACAAACACGCCCCTACCCCAAAAGGGTCTTAGCCCTATTTTGACAGCTCCGCCCCACAAATACGTACGCAACCCAGGCAACGATTAGTTCTGTGAAACAAAAAACCAATGTTACACCGTGTCTACAACGGACGCGAGTGGTGCGGCGCGACAAAATACGATTATAAATCAAATCAGTGATGCTGTCTACACCATGTATATATATATATATATATATACAGGTGCATCTCAATAAATTAGAATGTCATGGAAAAGTTCATTTCAGTAATTCAACTCAAATTGTGAAACTCGTGTATTAAAATATAAATTCAATGCACACAGACTGAAGTAGAGTTTGAGTTGAATTACTGAATAAATGAACTTTTCCACGGACATTCTAATTTATTGAGATGCACCTGTATATTATAATAGACAGCAATCACTGATTAGATTATATAGTATTTGTCGCGCCGCACCACTCGTGGTCCGTGTGTTGACACGGGTAACATGGCTTTGGTTTTTTGGTCAAATTTTCCATGACATTCTAATTTGCGAGATGTACCTGTACATATCCATGGTCTAAATGGTTGCGCGCAGGCACGACACACAAATCCCCGGACCCGAAAACTGCTGCTGGCGTTCTATTTATGACGGTATTGACACAATGGCAAATAATTTTGAAAAATCAGAAAGTCGCTTTGTCGCGTCCAGTGTACTAGACAGACTTTAGCTGTTGCGGCGCAGACACGGTGTTGCTCAACCCGACGAGAAGAGCAAAGCAAAACCTCGGAGTTCCGATCGCCGGGACTCCACTCCTTGAGTTCTCTCCAGCGCTGGAATGCTGATCCGATATTTACACGGGTCCTACTTCTTGCCTTATTGCCTTAAGCTTTAGTTTGTTCGCAGACCGTTGTCTCATTGTTTTTTATCGCCATCTCGTATCTTCGGGCGACGCGCTCGGACTGAGCGCTCTCTCTTCTGCATCATGAGTAGACACGCCCCTTACTGCTGATTGGCTACAAGTTTGTTTTGCTATTCGGCCCGAATCAGTTTTCTAAAGCGTTTTTGAAAAATCGCTTACCGCACCTTTAAAAGTCAACACAAAACAGCATTTACCATTTAAAGTCAATGTGAAACAGCATTTGCTGCAAATATTACTATTAAAAATCAACGCAAAACAGCATTTGCCATTTAAAGTCAACATGAAACAGCATTTGCTTACCATTTAAGGTCAATGTAAAACAGCATTTGCAACAAATTTTACTATTTCTCATAATGTGCTGTATTTCAAATTCAGAGGTGTTATTGAGATGCATTGCTGTTCTCATTTGAAGGTTAGTTTATTTTACCTATCGTGGTGATGACAGTTCCAGCAAAGAAGAAAGCGCTGCCGAGGTCCCAGTGGCTGGAGTTATAGGACGTGTCTCCAATGGGACTCACGCCAGCGCTGACCGCATCTACTGCATGCTGGGAAAAGATGCACATACAGAAAAAGACTCAAACAGCTATTCTGGAAGTGCTTCATTGACTGTAAGTGACCAAAGTATAACAAAATTAGCAAATCATTTTGCAAAGCCATTTCCCCTGAGTCACTCTGCACAATGGCAGCCACTTTAAGAACATCACGCTTCTCAAAGTAATTAATTAGACTTGGATTTAATTGCTAAGTGATGTCAATATGATGTCAAGCCACCCGCTTGGTTTCATTGTCTAAAAAACCTGCACTGAAAATCGGTCTGCTCCGTCTGTTAGTTAATTCAATCAGTTTTTGTGGCTCTTCTCAAACTATTTAAAGAATAAGTAGTATAAATGGATTAGGCTGAGTAAATTTAGTCAATATATCGGTAAGTCCTGTCTGAGCAGACTGTGGTGATGCTGTTTTTATGTTAGTCACCCAAATCTTGCTTTTCGTAATCGTAAAGCAGTACAAGATATATTTGTACCCAGAGAAAGAGGGATATTTGTAACAGAAAAGTAAAGGAGTAGAAATTAGCGGTCAGTAATCAATCCATATAAACTACAGCAATACATAAGTTAGATGATATCAAAGAGAAAAACACAATAAAACAACATGCTGTTAGCAAGAAAATGGTTTTCTGAGTAATGTTTCTTCTGCTCCCGTAGGACTCGCCAAGCATCCTGCTGGGAAGATTTTTGAGTCAGTCCTTCTCACTGCCAAGAACAACAACACCGACAACAGCCAGCTGGTCTCGCATGACAGGACTGAGGCTTTTCGACATGACTGACACGCCGTGCATCTGATTCTGCTCACTAAATGTGAGTTTAAAGGCTTTTTTGAGCTGAATCTTCAGTATAAACATCAGGGCTGTCACAATTCCTCAATTAAATTTGAGTACTTGATTGCATTTTGAACCGGCAAAATACCGGAAGTGGCACATTCCATGAACGAGAATACATGGAAAGCATTATTGGACCGTTTTCTAAGGCTTTGCATGTTTTGATGTCCACATGTTCTTGTTCAAGAGGCTGTAGTATTTCTATCCGGCCAAATATAAAGATTAAGTGGACATTTTAATTAAATGTTGTTTAGTCAATATTAATCAAGGATTAGATTGTGCTGTAAAGTGTAAAAACAATCGTGAGGCCGTGGGCGCCCTCTGCAGGCATTTGTTATAATGCATAATGTACATTATTTTTAGTGTTTATAATACATTACCAGTTTTGTTCAATAAAACCATATAATCACTTGCTATACTTTATTTAAACCAATTATAAATTCTCTATGGTGCTTAGTATATTATTTTAAGTCGTTTTAAAGTCTATTGTTTGCTTAGGTCTATTTTATTACCACAAAAAAACGTAAATAATCGTTACTGACAGCCCTAATAAATATGCTTTGCATGCCCTACAAAATGTTTGTTTTGGAACCATGGAATTATAGCACATTGTCTCAATTGTTTGTCCTAGACAGCAGTTTGATTAAATAGAGACTTTTGCTTGAGTCTGTTTCCTCTCAAGATGTTTCTTCTGAGAAAAGGACCCCATTAATATCATTAATATCTCAGTTTCAGAAGAAGCAAAGGAGATATTAACCCTATAAAGCCTATTGTATCAAATTTGAAATGCACATTTCATGATCAAAACTTTGCTGGAAAACCTGTTCTACACACAATCTACTGCATGCCTTCTGTCGTCTGATTGATAGTTTATATTTTTTAGCAAGTAAAAAACTCTTTAGTGTAATTGTACAAACGTCCAGCTTCAGCTGGAGCTTCTCGTGTCTTTCTGCTGTCAAATCTTGACTGATTTTGATCAAGTAAGCGGCAGAATACTGCGGAATATCTCCAGATGAACACTTACTGCTCTGAAGCAGCTCAGCTTTACTTGATTCTCCATCAATCATGTTTTAGAGTCTCAAATCTGATCCTCAGGATCTTTTGAGGAGCATTTGTTTCCAGAAGCTTTACGTTAACTGTTCTTCAGCGGAGGAATGATCTTCACAAGCCTCCAGAACATCTCACGGTTATTTCTTCAGCTCTCAATCACTGCATTATATGTTCGGATCATTTCAATCTCATCTCACTGAGACACATTACTGGAGATATAGAGCGACGACTGATATTTATATCATTTTATGTCAGTATCTGCTCTACTGTTATAAAGCTCTCATTGATTTACATTACAAGCAGCAGAATTCCATCACTTTTTGTCCATATAAATATCAGCATCTGCACGAAATTGTATATTTTTCCTCAGTTTGAGTCTGAATAAAACTGAGCTGTTTTTCCTCCATATTCTCACTTCATCAGACTATATGAGCCAAAAAAAAAAGCCTGATCAACAAAAAATACATAAAGGTTCAATTAACTGTTCCTTTTCAAAACATTAGATTTTTCTGATTATTATTTCATATGTCTGGCTTTACAGGTCTGTGATTTTTCTGTGAGCAGTTATAGCACACGGACAGGTTTTGCTTCATGTGAACTATGAATATGTCTGACGCTCCAGCAGGGCTTTGCTCTCAGGAGACTCTGCCTTCAGAGGGACAAACTATTAATAATTGATTATCTCAGAGCCTATTAGCTATCAAGGGGTCCGTTTCAACTGTCTTGACTGGAAATGGAAATTTTTTTAATTTTTTTTGGTTTGAGCTTAATTACCAGATGTAGAGCACACTTTGAGTCACAAAGGATGCTTGCGTGACGTAAATAGGAAAGAAATGAAGAAGGATGTAGGCGTGTATCAAAGTGACATCTTATCACTTATGTATTCGGTTATTGTCAGGTTTGACTGAACTCAGTAAACTAGGTCAGACTGTAGAATGGTCACATGATGATTTAAACACTGAATGTAATGCGTTCATCATGTGACAGTGTTATTTTAGTTTCACTGATTTATACTTTTAGTTTAATTACTATGTGTATTCATTTTTACTTATAATTGGTATTTCAGTTTTATTTTTTTGTTTTAAAGCGTAGTATTTTGTTGTGAGTTTTTGACATTTAAAAAGTATGCCTATACAGTTCATTTTAAATTGTTAATTTTATTATTATTATTCAGTTTTAGTCATTTTAATACTTTAAATTAACCTAAGCAAAAATGAGAAATGTTTCCTTGGCAAATAGCTGAATAAAATATTTTTTCGTATTTTTGCTGTATGTTCCCGTACAACACACAAATTAAAATACATTATAGATATATATATATATATATATATAGATATAATATATATACATACACACACACATATATATAGATACTGTATATATACATATATAGTTTACAAGCAGAGGCATGCACACGCATGCGTCGTGGTACTCTCGTGAACGCACGTTGAAGACTGACACGGAAGAGAAGAATTTGTTGAATAAAGACGTTATTTTTGTTTTCCTTGCGCACAAAAAGTATTCTCGTAGCATCATAACTACGGTTGAACCACTGATGTCACATGGACTATGTTAATGATGTTCTTACTACGTTTCTGTGCCTTGAACGTGGTAGTTCCCTTGCTGTCTATGCAAGGTCAGAAAGCTCTCGGATTTCATCAGAATATTTTTAACGGTTCCACTGAGGGTGAGTAATTTAAAGGGATAGTTTACCCAAAAATGAAAATGTGATGTTTATCTGCTTACCCCCTGGGCATCCGAGATGTAGGTGACTTTGTTTTTTCAGTAGAACACAAACTGAGATTTTTACTCAAACTGTTGCAGTCTGTCAGTCATATAATGTAAGTGGATAGGAATCACAGCTTTGAGAGTCAAAAAAAACATACACAACCCCCCCCCCCCCCCCAAAACCAAATAAAACCCTGTGGCTCGTGATGATACATTGATGTGTAAAGACGCAAAACTATCGGTCTGTGCAAGAAACTGAACATTATTTAGAATGAGATCAGAGAATGAGTTTTTTTATTGCCAGGTATGTTTACACATACGAGGAATGTTTTCATGGCAGAAGCTTTCACAGTGTAACAGAATGACAGTGACAGAACAAAAAACACAGATAATAAAAAATTAGAACAAGTAAATGAGGAATAAAAATATATAAATTGACAATTGTATGTACAGGTATATAACAATAGACAGTGTATGTACAGGTATATTATGTGCAAAATTGAAATGTAGACTGAGTATGTGAGTTAGATAAATAAGTGTATGAGTGAAAAAATAGTGTGTGTTCCACAGTTATTGTCAAGTGTGCATGAGATGGATGGCCTGAGGGAAGAAACTGTTCCTGTGTCTGGTCGTTCTGGTGCTCAGAGCTCTGTAGCGTCGACCAGATGGCAGCAGTTCAAAGAGGGAGTGTGCTGGATGTGAGGGGGCCAGAGTGATTCTGCCAGCCCTTTTGATCACTCTGGACGAGTACAGTTCTTGGAGAAAAGGGAGGGTTGTACCAATGATTCGCTCAGCAGTCCATACCCTCTGAAGTCTTCTGAGGTAAGATTTGGTAGCTGAGCTGAACCAGACTGTTATTGAAGTGCAGAGGATGGATTCAGTGATAGCGGAGTAGAACTGTTCAGCAGCTCCTGTGCAGGTTGAACTTTCTCAGCTGGCGAAGGAAGTACAAACTCTGCTGGGCCTTTTTAACAGTGGAGTCCATGTGAGTGTCCCACTTCAGGTCCTGAGAGATTGTGGTGCCCAGGAACCTGAATGACTCCACTGCAGTCACAGTGCTGTCCTTGATGGTGAGTGGGGGGAGTGCAGGGGGATTCTCCTGAAGTCCACGGTCATCTCAACAGTTTAGCGTGTTGAGCGCCAGGTTGTTAAGACTGCACCAGACAACCAGCTCTTTAACCTCCTGACTGTAAGCAGACTCGTCACCGTCCTGAATGAAGCCGATGAGTGTGGTGTCGTCTGCAAACTGCAGGAGCTTGACGAGGGTCTTTAGAGTGCAGTCGTTGGTGTACAGGGAGAAAAGCAGTGGAGAGAGAACACAACCCTGAAGAGCTCCAGTGCTGATCGTACGGGTGCTGGATGTGTATTTTCCCAGTCTCACTAGCTGCTGCTTGTCTGTCAGGAATCTGTTGATCCACTGACAGACGGAGGTAGGCACGGAGAGCTGAGATAGTTTGGGCAGGAGGAGGTTTGGGATGTTGGTGTTAAAGGCCGAGCTGAAGTCCACGAACAGGATCGTCACATAAGTCCCTGGTCTGTCTAGAACATAATGCAGTCCCATGTTTACAGCATCGTCCACAGACCTGTTTGCTCTATAGGAAAACTGAATAGGATTCAGCAAGGGTCCAGTGATGTCCTTCAGGTGCGCCAGCACCGTCTTTCAAAAGACTTCATGACCACAGATGTTAAAGCAACAGGTCTGTAGTCATTTATTCCTGTGATTTTGGGTTTCTTTGGTATGGGGATGATGGTGGTGCGTTTGAAGCATGAAGGGACTTCGCTCAGCTCCAGTGATCTGTTGAAGATCTCTGTGAAGATGGGGGCCAGCTGGTCAGCACAGGATTTCAGAAAGACTGGTGAAACACAATCTGGGCCTGGTGCTTTTCTCCTTTTCAGCTTCCGGAAGACCTGGCGCACCTCTACTCTGATCTGAATTGCAGGTGTGGGGAAAAGGGGGTTGCTGGAGGTGCGAATGGTTGTGTGGAGAGGTGTTCAGAGCAGGTGTGGGGTGTTTTTTCAAACCTTCAGTAGAACTCGTTCAGATCGTCTGCAAGGTGTTGATTCTCCGCAGTGCTGGGGGATGGTTTCTTGTAATTTGTGATGTCTTTCAGACCTTTCCACACAGAAGCAGGGTCACTGGAAGAGAATTGGTTCCTTAGCTTTCCAGAATAATTCCTCTTTGCCACTCTAATCTCCTTTTCCAGTGTGTATTTAGCCTGTTTATACAAGACATTATCCCTTCCTGTGAGCATCTTCTTTGGCCTGACGGAGCTGTCTGAGTTTTGCAGTGAACCATGGTTTGTCATTGTTGTAAGTTAAATGAGTCCTGGTAGGACTGCACATGTCTTCACAGAAACTGATAAATGATGTTAAACATGCCGTGAACTCATCCAGATTGTTGGTGGCAGCTTCAAAAACACTCCAATCAATGAGGTCAAAACAAGCTTGTAAATCCTGCTATGCTTCATTAGTCCATCTTTACCGTCCTTAATACAGGTTTATCTGATTTCAGTTTTTGCCTGTAGGTCGGTATAAGATTAACTAAGCAGTGATCAGAGAGCCCCAGAGCTGCTTGTGGGACAGAGTGATATGCATTCTTTTTTGTGGTGTAACAGTGATCCAGTATAATACTGTCTCTGGTGGGACATGTGATGTGCTGTCTGTATTTTGTCAGTTCACGGGAAAGATTTGCTTTATTAAAGTCCCGGAGAATGATTAAAACAGAGTCCGGGTGTTGTTGTTCTGTGTCTGTGATCAGATCAGCGAGTTTCTGTAAAGCCGAGCTCACGTGCGCTTGCAGAGGAATGTAGACACTGACGAGAATGAACGATCAAAACTCCCGCGGCGAGTAAAATGGCTTGCAATTAATGAAGAGCACTTCTAGATCTGAACAGCACATCTTCTTTAACACAGTTACATCTGTACACCACCTCTCATTGATGTAAAAGCATGTCCCGCCACCACACGATTTCCCCGTTGATTCTGCATCGCAATCCGCTCTAAACAGCTGAAAGCCCGTGAGACTCAACGCGCTTTCCGGAATGGCGTCATTCAGCCAGGTTCCCGTGAAACACAGAGCAGCAGAGTTTAAAAAATACTTGTTTGTCCGGGAGAGCAGAAGAAGTTCATCCGTTTTGTTGGGTAGAGAGCGGAGGTTCGCCAGATGGATGCAAGGCAACGGCGTCCTGAATCTGCGCTGTCTGAGCTTCACGAGCGCGCCGGCTCGCTTCCCCCGTCTGCGCGTCCTGAAGCGCTTGATCAGCACAGCAGCTCCGCCGACAACAATGTCCAGCAAAACATCAGAATAGTCGAAAACCGGTGAACTATCGGGTGGTGTGTACTTCCGAATGTAAAGCAATTCGTCTATGGTGAACTGATTGCAGGGATATAACTAAAGACAGGACAAACTAACAAAACATAAAAACAACTGCAGAGCACACCACGGAGGCAGCCATCACCGTCGGCGCAGCTGATGTCTTTTTAACGATTTATATATCGTTTTTTACCTCTCATTTTCACCGCAATGTCCGAACTATCTGTCCTGAGCGCATTCTTCTCAACAGCCGGCATCTGACTTGTCTTCTTATTCTTCTTGCTTTTACGGCAGATCACAAACTTATAAGTGCATTACCGCCACCTACCTCTCAAATGGACCATTGACACTCTATCGACAATCTCAACTAGAAGTGTCAATGGTCCATTTGAGAGATAGGTGGCCGTAATGCACTTAGAAGTCTAAAATATTAAATATACTATTTAAAATTATAAAATATAAATTCTAAAGCAAAGAAGGATAAGAAGACGTAGATGCCGGCTGTTGACAAGAACGCGCTCAGGACAGATAGTTCGGACATTGCGGTGAAAATCAGAGGTAAAAATCAATATAAATACTGTTCAGTTTCTTGCACAGACCGATCGCTTTGTGTCTTTACACATCAATGTATCGTCACGAGCCGCAGGATTTAATTTGGTTTTGTTTGTGCATGGTATTTTTTTATTCTCAAAGCCTTGATTCCCATTCACCGCCATTATAAGACTGACAGACTGCAACGGTATGAGTTAAAAATCTTAGTTTGTGTTCTACTGAAGAAACAAAGTCACCTACATCTTGGATGCCCTGGGGTAAGCAGATAAACATCACATTTTCATTTTTGGCTGAACTATCCCTTTAATAACCCTGGTTTGGCATACTACTATTTGAAACATTTACACATTGCATTCTGCTGCATATAAAGGCTAGTAAACATGCAGTGAAGTATGCAGTATACTAGCTTTCTGTATCATCACTGAACTGTAATCTGTTTATTAGTGACCATCTGCTTCCTTAGTATTACAGATCCCTGGACACTCATTTGCATGGAAACGCTTGAATCAGAGACCCTCAGTTAACCTTGAGATGAAAGTCCCATTTGAGATGACATTTTAATTCTTGATTATAAAGAACTAACCATAATCAATAACCTTTACAGCATTTATTAATATTAAACATGAACTTGTGATACATACAGGACTATGTTTTCTCAGCCTGTTATATAATGGAAACGTTTCCCAACCATCTCATCCCTTCCAGTAATTCCCAGGCTGACTATGTAGGATGTGCTGTGAGAAATCAATGCAAAGCTTTAATTGATGGCAGCACATTTGCTTTCCATATATGTGAGATATATGTGCTCTCTGTTATGTAACAAGTGCTGGTGCTTTATCACATACACAAAATTCAGCCTAAAGTGAGTTTATGCTGGCAGAAGTGAGAGCTGATAATCCTGATGATGGCCAACGGGATTCATGTCTGTTTCAGAATGACATTTACTGATCAATTAGAGCTCGGCGTCGGCCGGAGGAAACTGCAGTGTGGTTGAGGAAGGAAATGCTCATTTTGTGTCTTTAGATATACTACAATGCGAGTGTCTCCAAAGAAGCCTTTACAATGAATCCTGCTTTAAATATCAATCTACTTTATGACATTGAATACATTCTTTATAGGTAATGTCATATTTTGCCCCAAAATCAAATGAAAAAAAAAGACAAATTCTATTTTGTTACACAAGTGTTTAGGACCATTAAGACTTTATGTATTGTGAAATTGATTTCATGAGAATTTATCTTATTTTTCCCCAAAAATGTCATTACAGTAATGTATCTCTTGGCTTTACTTGATTCTCCATCAATCATGTTTTAGAGTCTCAAATCTGATCCTCAGGATCTTTTGAGGAGCGTTTGTTTCCAGAAGCTTTACTTTCACTGTTCCTCAGCGGAGGAATGATCTTCACAAGCCTCCAGAACATCTCACATCTTCTGCAGAGCCTTTATTTCTTCATCTCTCAATCATCATTGCATTATATGTTTGGATCATTTAAATCTCAGCTTACTAAGACATGTTATTGGAGATACAGAGTGACGACTGATATTTACCATTTTAGCGTCTCGTGAGCTGAATATTTCTCTGATCACATGATCTCACCTTGATAAGGGCCTCGAGCTCGGCTGGAGAAACACAGGGGTTCCTCTCCAGGAACAGAGCCTTCTCCTGCGTAATGTTGTCCTTCTGGTTGCTCTCGAAGGGTTGCTCCAGTGCGCAGAAGGCCAGACCGCCGCACACCAGGTACGTCACCACCACCACAAACACGGCCACCACCGTCTTCCACTTCATGACCAAGTGCAGCGCAGCACTGTCTGCACCCGCGTCCATCCCCGTCACCACGCTGGCCGAGCGGGACGAGATGGAGAGGCGCGGGAGAGTGCAGTGAGCATTAGCTTTGATCTCACAGCCCATCGGGTTCTGCATGGCTGCTACACTGGCCTGAACCAGACTGGACTGGACCGCACCGGACTGGACCTTCTTCAGAGGGATGATGTTTGTCTGAACAGCCACTAAAAAGAGACAGAGACAGACAGATGGAGAAGATAAATTAGTTATTTGGAATTATTGCAACCAGAATGGACATTATATTGCATAGATCTTTTAGCTTTTACTGCTTACAAAGACCTAAAGGAGGTTTTTGTCTCAGACAGGATTATTATTGTTAACTAAAACCAAAACATTTTTGTTACTTGAAGAGGGGAGGGGGGAATTAATAAAAAAAGAAAATGTAAAAAAAAAAACATTTTATTTCAGCTAGTTGTTTAGTTTGATCTGATGTACTACAATGACTAAAACTGAAATAAAAATACAAAGTTTTACTAAAATTAAAGTGAAAACAGAAAATATAAAAATTAAATCAAATTCAAAATATTAACAAAAATTATAATATGATGATAAAATAATGCTGGTCGCTATTTTATTTATTAAAATACACATAAATGAGACAAATATTAGTATAGAGCTCATTTTATGTTGAGAGCATCCTAGATTATTGTTCTGAAAAGACATTGATGAGAAATATTTGAGTTCATATTGAGATCTCTGACCTTTGATTGGCAAATTGGCAGATCTGAGAACAGTTTGAGACATTCTGAAATTCTAGACGAGATGTCAGAATAATGGGATTGTTTTTCTGGAGACTTCAGTAAAAGTCTCTGTTTGCTCTCCATTTCATTTCATTTCTGTCTAGAAGAACTGAGATATTAAAGAGGATCTGTTTGTAATTTTTTCTGTGAAACTAGATTTTCTGCAGACATATATATTCTACTTAGTTCTATTCTACTGTGTAAATGTTTTTTTACCATCTACAATGTTTTTGACTTTTAGAACTTTAAGACTTTAGAGCATTAAGACTTTTTGCATTCTGAAATTGTTTTCATGAAAATAAAGCTAAGTTTACCCCAAAATGTTCATTACAGGAATATGAAAAAGGAGCTATTATTGAAATTGTATTATTGAATAGAAAATATAGTATTATTTGTCATACTGCCTTATTTCAGCTTTAATGGTTTGAAAATATATATTTTTACATTTTTTTGGTTTTGTAAATAAAGATATTGGAGTATGTTTTACAAGGAAATACTATTTCAGTCTCTATACTTCAAAATTTCATGTTTAATTTAATGTGTTACTTGCCATTTCTTTGTAATTATTTGTGAATTTTACTAGCAATTTCTGAGTGAAAATTGTTTCTACACCAATTTTTTTTCCAGTGTATATGAAATATAGTGTTATACATATTTAATTTTACTATGTGGAATTTTTTACCGTGTTAAACAATACAGAGTGCAATTGAATAACAGTTCATAATCACAGAGTGCTCATGCATGTAGAAGGTGTTATAATTCAGTCCATTAGTAACATGAGTTATAGATCCTGAAGTGATCTGTGAGTCTCGTGAGAAGCTTTAATCTAATCGTCTGGTTAAGCAGCAGCGAGCACTCAGAGAAGCTCTCCAGGTTATGTCTTTACCACTGTAGAGAGATGCTCTCAGAAGATAACATATTTCTTTTTCTAAGGCGTTATGGCGTGTTATAGTGTGGTCTTATCACTCATGACCGGGGTGAAGCAGCACAAGGTGAGAGAGATGATATCTTGAGGAGGACAAAGCCATGCAGGGTCCCTACTGAGAGTCATTCATGTGTTCATATGAGCACAGCTGCGTTCAGTCGCCCCGTTTAAACATTCAACGCTGCCTTTGTGGGGGACAGTGGGCGGAGCCTGTGAGTCACAATGATGTAATGCTCAAACCACCCCATAATTTATGCAGGCCACGCCCCTCAGCATGCTTCAGTACAGTCCCTTTGTAAAAATGAAACAGAAAATGTTGCAAGTCTGGGATTTATGAAAGAGCACGTGGATTAAATGTATCGATTCAATAGACTGAACTTGCATGTGCATGTGTTGTATTGCCTAATAATCAATAAATGCACTTGAACAACCATCATTTTTGACTTTGAGTGACTCGGGGACATCACTATATCTGAGACATAAAAGCTGTCAGTCTAGCCCTCGCAGCCAAGAACCGAACTTGATCACAAAGGGGAATGTCATGGATATTAGAAGCACTCAGGAGGAATAGGAGATAGCGTATTAAAATGTTGGAGATGAAAGTGAGTCAGACTTAGACAAAGGCCCAGGGCAGCATGCTTCGATAAAAAAAAAAATATGTCTGTATGAATCTATATATATATTAGTATGTATTATTAGGAATCGATAGAAGATAGATAAGTAGATAGGCGCGAAGAGGGAGTCAATTCAGAAAAAGAGTATTTATAAAAGGCCATAGTGTATGGTGTTATAAGAATGTCTAAATTTGATTTGATATAGAAGCGAGATGTAAAGCTTATTTGACATGAAGGGGCGACGGGGGATTATATATATATATACAGAAAGAAAGAAAGATACGAAAGAAAAAAAAAGGAAAAGAAAGAATAATATTTAAATTGATTATTTAAAAAAAAACAATAATCTATCAGACCATATTGAAATTAAAGTGTTTTCTCATTAAAAGTGCAACAAACCCGCACACGTTGAATAAATCAGATCAACGTGAGGGTGAGGTTGAGTGAAATAACCAAGTGACTCAACTAACCTTGTTCAGGGTCCCAGTCCCCCTGCTTCCTCGGATTCTCCAGCGGGAATTTCATGATGAGCACACCTTTCCCTATCAGAGCGAAATCAAGCGATCCTAACAGTGTGTGCACAGCTCGGAGAGACCAGGAGTTGACATGCTCGCTGCTCTCGGAGTGTTTTTGCTCCTTGAAGCTGTCCGGCAATGTGTGAGACCAGCCAACATCTCTCTCTCAGAGGAAAGCAAACACAGCGCTTGCCTTTGTTTCAGCGTCTCATGCTTTGTGTCAGGATTCCCACAGGCTTCAAGTCATTCTTTAGGCATTCGTTGTTCGTTAAAAGCTGAAATATGATCGTGTCGTGTGAGGGACAGATAGAAGTTGATACTCACTGATCATCATCATGTTTTTCCGGCGTGAATGCGGCACAGAAGCGGCTGAGAGCCGGCGCACATGGAGAGCAGGTGCAGAGGGCTGGACTGACTCACCAGCAGCAAATCAACGACTACACACAAATATGAATTATTCATTTCGACTTCAAGCCATAAACACCCTCATAATAATGTAAAAATCATATATAGTGGATTAATTTCCACTAAATTATATGTTTAGAATTAAAATAATATTATATAATATTTAAAGATAATATCAATAATAATTAACAGTGCCATATTGTGAAATATTATAAATCATATATATATTTAATTTTATATTTAATTATTTAAAAGATATATTTTGGTATTATTTAATAGTTAATTATTAATATAATAAAATGTTTTTAATTTATGTTATTAATTATTTACTATGACACAATCTTATATTATAATATTCCATGCCTCTGTTAAATATTATATATATTCCATAGTAATAATCATATAAATTATATTACAATCTTATAAATATCTCAAGTTGCATGTTGTTATATATCATAATTAGCTATATTAATTATTTAATAAATAATAGGAAATAATATTAATTATTTTTATTATTTAAATAGACCATATTATTTACGTTGCAATTATTGTTAAATAGAAGAATAATAATATAATAATCAGGTCACTATTCACTATTTCTTATTGTGAACATTATGTTTTCTTTGTCAGATTTATGCTATTTAATCATTTTAAATGGGAATTAAATTGAATAATCTGAATAAAAAACAATATTCACTCATAAAGAAAAATGTTCAAGCCATACACTCACAGAATGATGTAAAAACAGGGTATATTCATTTACACCATTACTTTAGGATATATTTTGATTTTTAATATGACAGTAATATTATTATATAATATTTAACACAGCATGAATAATGCATTAAATATAATGTGTGTTCTGTATAATAATATTAGCCTACTCTTCTGTATTACAAATGTGATTTGATATGATGTTTAATTTAAATGTGAAATGTCTTTGAAATGCTAATTATGCTGTCTCATGCTTAGCTCTGTGAAATCACATTTACAGGAAGGATGTAGTTCTTCTGTATGCATTGAACAGGAACCTCCCGGAGAGTCCTCATGAAATATGGATGCTGCACCTCCACATCTATTAGCAATGGCCTGACATCATACAACATGTGCATTTCTGTATATGAAATATTCAGATCAAATCTTGGCATCATTTGGTAAATCACTGGACATTTTTAGACTTTAACTAGCGGCTCATGTTTTGTCTTGTGTCGTATTTTATGGATGGTGTCGGATGCATGTGATTTTTTATTTTATGCATTACAAAATATTACTCAAAATGCATATTCAATCTTATTTCCAAGGGTGTAGAAGGGTAGCACCGTCGCCCTGTTTTATACCATCTGCTTCTCTCATCTGCTCTTTTTACATTGACTATCACTCTATAGACTAATACAATCAGCAACAATAATCTCTCAGTTATTTATTGGAAATATTGATATTTTATTTGTAAACATCACACTTTTTTCGCTTATTTCAGCTAATGTCATAAAACTACTGCTGGCTAAGCCAGTATTGGTGCTGACAGTGTGAACATGGCTGAAGACAGAGAAAAGAGGAACAGACAAACCGAATCAATCGAGTGAGTCGTTTACACTGGAACCGCTCCGATTGATTCAAACTCAAACTCGATTCACTAGCAAAAAACAGATCAAAAGAGCATCACTATCGACTTGAATGAGTTTAAAATGCACGTATAGTGATGCTGAAACAGTTAAACCATCGCGTCGCGAAAATGATTCACTGTTTTGAAGCGCTCGAATCGGATCGCGAATCATTTGATTCAGATCCGGACTTCGAAGCGCGTACGCGAATCTTTTTCTGATTCTTTTTTTTTTTTTTTTTTTTTTATCAAACAAGTAATAAAACAGGAGCCAAACAGTAAGCAGTGCAGTTTAAAAGCAAACAAAGAAAAAAGAAAGAAAAAGAAATTAAGGATACAACAGATAATATACACAGATTTCCTTATGAAAATTAACCATGGTTTTATTGTAGTAAAAGTGTAGTGACCGTGTTTTTTTGGTGTATTGATTACCATAACCATAGTTTTACTACAACTACCATGGTTAAACTATGGTTAGTGTAATTTGTGATTACCATGGTTTAACTATAGTAACCATGATTTTATTTTTTATGTATTAGCCTATTTATTTATTTTATTTTATAATTTTTTTTGTAGTAAAACATGGTCATTTAATAAGAGTACGTTTGACAGGTACACAAAAAACATTGTTGACTGTTTTAGTATTCTTCGCTTCTAGGACTGCTAGATCACTGTGATAAAAAAGAGAGGGTTTAGAGCAAGATTGTATCTATATATATATATATCCTGAGAACCAGAAATAAAAATCTTTGTGATTATAGTATTTTTTCATGTCATTACATTGTTTAGAGCATGAGAAAAAAATGGAAAAATAACATTTTTGAAAAATTATATTTTATTAATAAGTTATGCTATGTGCTCTGTAGAGGACACCAGGACATAAAATGATAAGGAGTGACATATCAAAAGCAAAAACAATTGGAATTTTTTTTTAAATCACCAATCAATTTTTAGGTTTCAGGATTTTTTTATACCTAACTTTAAGGATGGCTGTCAACTATGTTATAAAATATATAACAAAAATATTTGATATACCATTTTGCTTTATAAAATATGTGTGTAAAAATTCCATGATCTGGTTTTCCCATTAAGCACAATGTTATACACTGCATTTAATTTGCATATTAAAGTGCTGTTGGAACAGCATGTTGAAAAAAAGAAGTGTAATAATGGGAGTAGTAATTGGCCAGATTTTCATAATAATATTAATATTTCATAAGAATGTTGTTGTTTTTTTTTTTTTTTTTTTTTTTTTTTTTTTTTATATGTAATTTATTTTCCTATTCAATTCTTTTGTCTCCCAAAATAAACATGCTTTCAGTCCTGGTGTCCTCTACAGTGGACAAGTATGAAATCATGTCCTGTTTCATAAAAAGAAGTCATATTTTGATTTGAAACCCCAAAACATTTTCCTGAGATGTTGATTTATAACAAACAATTAGTCAATTAGTCAGATTTAAATGATAATTAAAAAATATTATCATATTTCCATAAGGATGTACAATTTGATCACTAAATTAATGTCAGCCATTTTTAAAAAACCAAGGAGAGGGAGCGGTCACCATCCAATCATGTGGTATCTCTGGAAAGCACTGAATGTACATCCAGACTTAAAACTGTGACATGTGAGGTCTCAGAGAAATTCACTCAAATATAATGTCCACTAAAGAGGCAAAAACTCCATAGCTGGGTCTCAGGAGGATAATATATATATATATTATATATATATAATGATAGCTAGCATGACACACATAATAAGTATATTTTGTATTATATGTCCTTTGAGATGTTCAAACAATCCAAAGAAAGAAAACATCTGTAATGTTGCTGGCTTTTGCAAGACTACCGAGCTGAAGTTGGGGACGTGTGCGTGATTACGTTCCCGACTACATGACGTCAGACGCACGCATAGCAACCAACATGGCGACGGCGAAGCTTCAGCTAGGACGGCTAGCCGGCAGCTTGCAGAACATCTGTGAAAGATGATAACTGTGAAGATACAATAACACATACTTATTAATCAGGTATTATTCATTCGACTGCATTACCTCAGACGTCCGTATGAATGTTAAACGCGATGCTTTCCGGTGGAACGCGAGGAGTTTCTCATCATGGACACTAAACCAGGTAACAGTTAAATGATATTCGCCAAATCAAGTATAATAATCTGACCAAACACAGACGATTATAATCTCTGCGAAATGTAAATAGCATGTGCATTTAAGAGAGACGCGTTAAATCATGTAACTTTACAACACTAAACAAAAAGTACCATTGTTTTCTGATGGGTGTGTTAATGCATAATCTCATTTCAGGTGCTTGTGTTATTGTATTATTGATTGTATGAATGCATTGATTTTTATAATGGCTCTAATATTCTTCTTTCAGGTTACAGTCTTGGCTCGTCTGGCAAACTGATGAATCAATACATGATTAAAGACCACATGCTGTCACATTACAGAAAGCTGTATTCAGCCAAAGGTCATTCTAATGCATGCCACTGT